>NAJQ01000220.1:5251-27601 GCA_005059865.1 Friedmanniomyces simplex
AACTCCGCTCGCACGGTCCAGGCCAACGAAGCATAAGTAATTCGCACTTTCCGACCTGCTTCCAAACCTCATACTTGTTCGCCTCCCCAACTCCCCCCTTACACTTCACTTCCAATACTGATCAATCTTCACAGACCTTGTTGCGAAGTGGCCGCTCACGCATGGCTTGCTTCTGAGGGAGCCACCTGCATTGCACAGCGCGGCGTGGAGCCCTTACCAGTCTCCTTCGGGGGCCTGGGCGGCGTAATTTTTGATGGATCCCCCGTCTTGCTCTACGCATGATTCTTTTCATCAGACGCCTCAGCTTCAACGCTGTCGCCTGAAGAAGAGTGGTAGTTGTTGTCGTTGACGGCGTTGACGGTGCTGTGTACACGCGTCGACTGGGTTCTTGCCGCGTCGGTGGGTGGACGCTGTGTTGGAACTATCGTGACGACTCTCGTCGCCGACGGTCACTGGCGAGCTTCGCTCAGCTGCTGGTAACAGTGGTTCCAGGCACGTAGAGGCACGTCGCTGTTTCACTCGCCTCCCATCGCTCCGGCAGCAAGAGGCCGCTGGAAGAGACTGTGTTGGCGGCGCGGTTCAGCGGCGACAAATCGTTGATCGTGGTCTGACGCATGTCGCGACTTGCCTCGACCTTAATCCCAACGCGCACATCGCAGTGCTACGATTGTACACAGCGTTGGACGAGCACTTTCTGCCGGTGTGATAATGTCGCTGCATAACGCCTGTTAGCCACCTGGGCAGCCTCACCCCGACCAGCTAGGTAATCCGGACATAAGCCACACTCACTCGTCCACTGCGTACAGCCTCTTGCAACATATCTTAATCCTCACTTCGGCTTATGAATCGACGGCCGCAAACGATACAACAAGTCCCCAGACCGCTGTGTACGGCTATATGTCAGCACGACAGTAAGGAATCACCTGACGCCCAGCAACTTTCTCCACACTCGAAGGGAGTGGAATCATACGCTCCACTCAGGGCCGGCTACTCTGAGAGCCATCGAAGCTTCACGGCACCGTTGTCGCATCCGCCCCGGGTTGATTACACCTGGGGATGTGATGTCACCGGCCATACAGTCGCCTTCCGCGTCCGATCAAAACAAATGTACCCTACACAGCTAAGCAGGGCGCAGTGTTGCTCGGTCCCGACGCACTCAAAGCCTCCGACTGGCTGCCACAGGTATTTGGGTGTGAAAGGTGACTGCACCTTGCTATATAACAACCGATGGACGATGCCCAGGAAGCAATGGAGGACTTTTCACCATCGACCTAGCGACTACACAACAACATCACAACAAACAAAATACAATGGCGAAGCTCATCGTCGTCTGCGGCGCCACAGGCCAAGTCGGCGGGTCCGTCGCCCATCGCATGCTGAAGGAGGGGTGGCGAGTGCGCGCCATCACGCGCAATGTCGACGGCGACGCCGCGAAAGCGCTGGCGAAGCAGGGCGCAGAGTTGACCACGGCGGACTTCGACGACGAGGCGTCGTTGACGAAGGCCTTTGAGGTGCGCCTCCCAATCTCAACCAGCTCTCAGCAATGCCCCTCCCCCACTGACCCGAATCCCTCTCCGCAGGGCGCCAACGTGATCTTCGCCCTCACCTCCCAGTTCTGGGAGCACCTCATGACCCTCGGCCAACAGGGCGCGGGCGAAAGGGAATACGAGCAGCTGCTCACCATCGCCCGCGTCGCCAACCACACCCCGAGCCTCGAGCATCTCGTCCTGCACACGCTCGCGTCCGGGGAGAAGCTGGCGGGGCCGGAGTACGTGTGCCCGCATTGGGACTACAAGGACAAAGCCGCGGACGAGATCAAGAGGAGCATGCCGGACTTGGCGGCCAAGACGACCTTCTTGTGGATCGGGTGGTTCGTGAGTAATATGTGGACGCTGCTCAGGCCGATGGAGGTGGTGAGTCGTTCAACCCTATCAGTCCGACCTGGCCACTGCTTTTCTTCTCCGAGCGAGTGAAACTGACTCAAGCTCCCTTCTTGTGTGCAGCCCGGCACCTACGGCGGCCACGTCTGGCTCGTGCCCTGCGCCGCCTCAACCCCCATGTACATGACCGACGTCGCCACCAACGTCGGCGTCTTCGTCCACCACCTCCTCGCCAAACCCCACCTCTCCCTCCCCGCCAAGTACGTCTCCGTGCATACCGACATCCTGCCCTATGGCGAGGCGTTGAAGGCGTGGAGTGCCGTGTCCGGCAAACGCGCGGAGTATATCGAGATTTCGGATGAGGTGTGCGAGGGCCTTATGGGCATGTTTGGGAAGGAGCTGGCGAGCCAGTTGCGGATGAATGAGAAGGCGGGGGGGGATTGGGGGAGGCCTTACGGGAAGGACTTCGTGACGGGGGAGGACCTGGGGATTCCGGCGAGCGAGTTGTTGAACCTGAGGCAGTCGTTGGAGGCGAATAAGGAGAAGCTGTAGGGTCGAGTTCGATAGGCGACAGAATGGAGAGGTATGCTGAACGCTCCGGACTCGTGTGCTTTGCCACCGCCTCATCAAGAGTTGACTGCGAAATCATGTCTTCCATCAATCGCGTGACCACCCACCAAAAGCTCACATACAAGAATCCTTTCCGATTCAAGCTGACTATCTTCACAACTTCGCATTCGGCATAAACTTCATCGCCTGCCTCACCCCCAAATCCATCAGAATCTCCTCCGTCCCTCCCAGAATGGCATCAAACTTATACGTCCGATGGAACATCTCCACCACCCGCCCCATCCCACTCTGCGTCAAGCCCCTGCCGCCAAAAATATTCGTCGCGTCGTCCGCGATCTCGTGCGCGGACCTCGTCGCAAAGGACTTCAACAAGCCGATGGGACCGGAGAGGAGGGTGGATTGCTGGGCGTAGGACATGTGGTTCATCTGGTGCGTGATGCTCTCGAGCCAGGCCTGGTTGGCCTCGACGAGGGAGATGATGCGGGCGAGTTTGTGGCGGATGACGGGTTGGGTGACGAGGGGTTTGGAGAAGACGAGGCGCTGGTGGGACCATTTGAGGCATTCTTCCAGCACGGTGCGGGACCAGCGGGTTACCATGCAGGCCATCATCCAGCGTTCCTAGGGCGGAGTTAGTAAAGGGGAGTCTGTGAAGGGGGTTTGGGGATGGGGTGTTTACGTGGTTGAAGTTGGACATGATGACGATGAAGCCCTTGTCTTCTTCGCCGAGGAGGTAACTGCGGGGGACTTTGACGTTGTTGAATTCAATGTACGTCGTCGCCGCAGCAGTCGAGTAGCTCGTCTTGATCAGCTTCGTCTCGACCTCATCCGTCCGCGGTACCAAGATAACCGAGAAGCCCTTCTTGGTCTTGCAGCCCGTAACGAAGTAATCGCTGAACATGCCATTGGTGATCCACTTCTTCGTCCCGTTGATGATGTAATGCTGTCCGTCCTCGCTGATCTCCGCCGTCGTCCGCAAGCCCGCGACGTCGCTGCCGGCGAAGGCTTCGGTCACAGCGAGGGACATCTTCTTCTTGCCTGACAGGACCTCCTCGGTGATCTTGTCCTTCAATTCGTCGTTGTTCAACCATTGCCGTACGGCCGTCAGGGAGATGGTCATGCCGGCCATGTTCCCATCCTGAAACCCTCGCTGGCCGTGCCGTGTGAGTTCCTGGCTCACGATCAGATCATGGAAGTAGTCGTACTCCTTCCCATCCACGACGCCGCCGCCGAGGATCTCGCGACCATGCAGGTGCTTGCCGGGTCCCAGGCGCATGGCGAGGATGTTCTCCTTGGCCATCTTGTCGATCAACTCCTGCGAGATAAACGTGCCATCCTTCTCCTTCTCCCGCGCCTCAGGGGCGATATGCTCTTCGACAAACACCCGCATCGCTTTCTGCAGTCGGCGGTGCGAGTCGTTGTAATACTGATTCTTGAACTGAGCGAACTGCGGCGCCAGCCATAGCGGCTCAGCGTAGGGGACTTTGCTCAGATCTCCAGGTTGCGGATCGATGACCTCGGGCTTCTCGCCCTCGAGCGTGCCGATGCAGAGCTTGGAGTACTGCTGCAGGACTTCATGGCGGTGGAGGTTGTAGAAGGCTTGGGTTGCGTCTTGGCCGGCGACTTGGGTCAGGACTACGCTGCCGCCGGGGTGGGCGTCGACTGGTTGACATTAGAGTCAGCTTGTCAACATTTCGATGCCATTGATATAACACGCACCGAAGTCACTGAGATCGTAGACCTTGTGGTCAACGATGACCCAAAGATCCTCCTCGGAATCGTGCTTCGAGACCTCCTTCCGGGACAACGCGGTCGTCATGGTGGGCGGAGAGACTGTCGTTGGTGGGATTGCAGGTCAAGACGTCGAACAATGCGTTGCGCAGGACGAGATGGAGGGTCTGCCATCGTCGCCATTGTATACTTTGCACCTTCACGCATCACTCGTCTCGTCTGGACCGAGGCAGACGAAACGCCAAGCGCCGAGGCGGCATGTCAGCAGCATTCCATGACCACGACCTCCACGCCCTCTCGCCCTCTCGCCCTCGTGAATCCCACATGCAATTCATCAACATGCGTTGCCCCGAGGAGCATTCTCGGCGCCCATACTGCTGCCCGATGGATTGATCTGCCGCCAACAAGACGATTGACAGAGTTCGTAGGACCACACAGCTGCTACTCACATGTGGAAACGAACGGTAGGATTCGTCTCGCCTTCCATATATACCTCCTCTCCTTCCGTTCCGTACTTCCGACACTCCCTCCCGCTTCCCCTTCATCCCCAGGAATAAGCCCTCAACACGCCAAAACCTCACATCCCCCTCATCCACAGCGCCTAACACCATCCCCAGCCCTTCCCACCCCCACGGTCCGAGCGAAGGTGGTGCGATCGGTATACCTCGTCGCGTTCGCCATCGAGCAAGACACCGGTCTCGCGGGTCGGAATGGCGGCAAACTCGCACCTTGGGCATGACGCGATGATGAAGGGGAGGGTAAAAGCGCGACGGCGCTGGTCACAGATCCACTCCCGATCTTCTACCACGACCTCGAGCCCGTTTCGCTAGCGCAAGATTGCTTGCCGGCAGGTAGTGAAGCAAGCTTAGCAGCCTTTTGGTGGACGAGACGAAGTACAGAGGGTGGCGATTATTTCCCGTCGACGTACGTTTTCTGCGAGCAGGATCGCCTGGTCCCTCTCGAGCGATTGCGGAGGCGGGTTGCGAAGTTGATCGAGCAGTATGGGATGCGAGATCGGTGGGAGCTTGTCACGATCGAAAGCGGACATAGTCCTTTTCTATCAACACCGGAGGAGTGTGCGAGGATGATCAGGAGGCTGTAGTGGAGGAAGTGTAGTCCCGCTGATGGCCACGCTTGCGAAATAGATTTTGCACACACGAGCACCATCAATCCCTCTTCTCGCCCACCTTCCCCAGTTTCCTCAATCCAACACCACCCACAACGACAGCGGCGCCCATCATACCGACCAGCGTCCAGAACCCAGCCTTATACCCCTCAAACAATGCTCCCGGCGAGCTCTTGTCCACAAACCCAGAGTCCTCCGTCACCGTCGTAGAGATAACAGACAACACCGTCAACCCAATCGAAGCACCCAACTGCGTCACAGTATTAAACACCGCCCCCGCAAGCCCCTGTGTATGAGCCGGAAACGACGCGGAGACGATCAGCAACCCCACCGTGAACAGGACGTCGCAGCTAATCGGCGACAGGAGCTGCGCGAAGAAGGCGTCGTACCAGTACGGCCAGCGGGGGTTGATGAGAGCCATGAGCAGCGGGGCGCCGATATTGAGGGTCGAGGCCCCGAGGACGGCGTAGGTGGCGGGGATCTTGTCGACCAGGACGCCGGTGATGACGTTGACGAAGGCGCCGACGAGGAGGTTGGGCAGCATGCGCAGGGAGGCGCCGAGGGCGGTGGTGCCTTGGACTTCTTGGAAACTGTGCAACGCTTACGGTCAGGGGGGGGATGTGGATTTTCTTTTTTAGAGGACTGAGGCGCGCGCAACTTACAACAGACTGCTGAAGAGCTCCATGCAATTCGCCACCGCGTTCGCCAGTAAGACCATGACGCAGACGCAGGAGAAAGCCAGGTTCTTCCAGATCTTGTTCGGGATAAGAGCCGGCTTGCTTCGCTTTTCTTGGTGGCGCATCCAGAGCACGAAGCTGGGGATCAGGGCGATGCTGGTGCAGAGGAGTGAGATGTTGCTCGCGGCGCGGATGTTGTTGATGTCTGCGGAGAGCTCGCTGCGTTGTTCGTGAGCATCGCCCATCATCCGATAGGTTCTGTTCAGTACTCACGCCAATACGTATGAGAAGGTCGCAATCGAGCCGGACGCCAAAGCAGCTCCGACCCAGTCGACCTCAGTCGCAAGTCGTTTGAGCTTCGGCGCCTGTGACTCGTCCACGACCACCCGTGGTAGCACCCAGATACCCACTCCAAACAGCCCAAAGCCCAGAGCACCAGCTATATAATACCCAACCCGCCACCCCACCGTCTTGACAAACACCCCCCCCAACACCAGCCCGAAAGAAAACCCCAGCGGCTGCGACATCCCCACGCACGCGAACCCAATATTCCGCGCCCTCCCATTCGCCACCGCCGTCGAGACAATGGACATGGACGACGGCATCACCAGCGCGCTCGCGATACCCTGCATAGCGCGGAACAGGATCAACTCGATCCCCGTCCGCGACAAGCCCGAAGCCAGCATGAAGCACCCGAGCAGGAAGCAGCCGACGAGGTTGACGACGCGGGGACCCAGGACGTCGGATACGGCGCCCGCCATGAGCAGGCAGGCGCCGCTGGTGAGGAAGTAGACTGAGGATGGCCAGACTAGTAAGTTGGGTTTCAGTGCCAGGTCGGCGGCCATGGCTGGGAGGGCGACGGTGAGCAGGCCGTTGGTGAAGCTGGAGGTGAGTTGGATGCCGGCGAGCTGGGCGGTGACTAGGATGAAGCGGCCTTTGGGGAGGGTGGTGGTGGTGGGTGTGTTGGGCGATGTGGGTATGTTTTGGTCGGCACTTCGCAGAGAGCCGTTGGTTATGGACGGCGGGTAGTGGAGTTGAGATGCTATGGGACTACTGCTGAGCATGTCCAGCTCCGTGTCTGTTTGGGTCGCCATGGCTTGCAGAGATGGTTGTTGGTGCTGCTTCCATGTATGTTCCGTGGGATGGTGAAGTACTTGGCCGTGCAGTTCCCAAGATTTGTGAGTCAGGAAGGATTCCGTCTGGTCAAAGGCAAATGCCTTGTTATCACGCAGTACAGAAGTTCGTGGTATACTTGTGGATCTGCATCATTTCACCACCATCCCGTTTACTTCCATTTCGATGTGCTCGACGGTATGCGACTGAGTCTGTCGCTGCCCCGTCAAACACCACTGCAAGGGACGAGGGAAGGTACTATGCTAGCATACAGACGGTCGGTTGGATTGTGTAGGTCAACAGCATCCTCCGCCCGTACCCGTGTGGTGCTGTCCAAGTCCAGGACGCTCTTTGAAGAGACGAACTCATGCTCGATTCTCGAACGATGGTGTCGCTGCTCGTGATACTCATGAAGCAAACATGAATGTTTCTACCACCAACGTTATGGAACCAATCAGCGTATGAATACAGGTGCAGCCGCAGATAAGCACCCGGGCGGCATCCGTTACGTCGAACGGACGATTCCGACATCCTCCTTGCATGCTTTTGCGCTCCGCTGGCTCATCAAACAGTCGAGACTTCGACGAGCCTTTCCTGTCGACAGACCCTGATACTGATGCTAAGCCTTGCGAAGTGGACCGCTCCATTGCTTGGTCTTTGAGAGAAAGCTTGGCTGTATGGGGACACCTAACGTCCTTCATATTCCGCTGGTGGTGGTGTTGTTGTTGCACCGCATTCTGCTTGCTCGCGGGGCTGTCAACGCCGGAACCCGTTGGCGATGCACAAGAAGAACCTTCGCACGTCTTCCTCGCTACACCAATGCATGCGCGGGAGTACAACTACAAAGCAGATTATCGCCGACGGGGAATCTCGCCCTCACCCTCGATCCTCCTTTGTCCTTCGCATCTGTCTTCCCACCCGGCATGAACTGTCACGCCGGAGGGGAGCGGGATTGCTCGCACCGGCAGGGGTCGCATCTGCTTCATCCCACTGATAAGCATCTCCACCCCCATTTGTTCGACCCAACTTCACACCAGGGCCGCGCTGGTTAGACGACCTGGCCTTGCCCGTCTTCGGATGCACCAAGACGCCCGCTGGGTCTGGCAGATTAGCCTGACATCTAAAAGACCGTCTAATCCGCCGCGATCACTCGCCATCCCAGCGCTCTCATTGGCGCGCGGTGTATCTCTCTCTCTCTCCCCTCTCTCTCACTACCTATGCACCGACCATATGGCAACTTCGTGGGATCCCAGCGAAGACACATGGACCCTGCGTGGCCAGAACCGCAAGGCCGGAGACGCGTATCGCGGCGCGAGACGTCTGTACGATAAAGTGCATGTCCGCCCCCTTTGCCTTTTTCGTCCTGTGTGTGGGCTCTCCGACACTCGGGTGCTGTTGTACGACCAAGAAAGAGCTCCTCAGCTCTCGTCTACGCCTTGTGCACCTCGCTCGCTTCCTTCCTCACCCTCGCTGCTCACAATCCCCCCGCTTCGAGCTCCGCCCACCATGGCCAACGTCACCGAGCTCATCACGAACCTCGAGACGCCCACCTGGCTCGACACGGGCGACAATGCGTGGCAATTGACCGCCGCCTCCTTCGTCGCCCTCCAGTCCGTCCCGGGCCTCTGCGTGCTCTACGCCGGCCTCGTGAAGAAGAAATGGGTAGGCTACACACCATACCGCTTTGATTATCATGTCCGGCTGATCCGCCGCATAGGCTATCAACAGCATGTTCATGGCCTTCTACGCCTTCGCCATGGTCCTGATCTGCTGGGTGATATGGGCGTACAAGATCGCGTTCGGCGAGTACATGCTGCCCTTCGCCGGGCGTCCCGGACCGGTGCTCACCATGGGCGAGACGATCGTGCAGTCCAACCTGCCTAGCGCGGCGCTGGCCCAGAACTTCCCGCAGGCCACGATGATTTACTTCCAGTTTGTCTTCGCGGCCATCACACTGGTTCTCGTCGCTGGGTCGTTCCTGGCGAGGATGAACTTCACGGCTTGGATGGTGTTTGTGCCCCTCTGGCTGACGTTCAGCTACTGCGTTGGCGCCTACAGCTTGTGGGGCGGTGGCTTCCTGTTCAAATTGGGGGTGTTGGATTACTCTGGAGGCTATGTCATTCACCTGTCTTCCGGGACGGCCGGGTTTGTGGGCGCTTGGTGGATTGGGCCGAGACTGAAGTCTGATCGTGAGAATTTCCAACCGAACAACGTGGTGCTCATGATGGTTGGAGCGGGTATCTTGTGGATCGGCTGGAACGGGTGAGTGATGGACCGCACGGCATTCATTCTCATCTTTTGCTAATGCTCTCCCCAGATTCAACGGAGGTGATCCATACTCCGCCTCGCCCGACGCCGGTGTCGCCGTCCTGAACACCAACACCGCCGCCGCCTTCTCCATGCTCACCTGGACCACGATGGACATCATCTTCTACAAAAAGCCCTCCATCATCGGCGCCATCAACGGCATGATCACGGGCCTCGTGGTCATCACCCCCGCCGCCGGCTTCGTCGCCGGCTGGGGCGCCATCGTCATGGGCTTCTGCAGCGGCACCATCCCCTGGCTCAGCATGAACATCGCGGGCAAGAAGTGGAGTCTCTTCACCCATCACGTCGACGACTGCCTCGGCATCACGCACACGCACATGGTGGCCGGGGCGCTGGGGGGGTTCCTCACGGGCCTCTTCGCGACGACCACGGGCGTCTACGCCTTCGGCGACGCCATCAATGGCGGCGCGATCAACGGCAATGGCCGCCAGGTCTGGGTCCAGATCGTCGGCGCCCTGTTCATCGTGGGCTGGAATGTAGTCTGGACGAGCCTGATCATGATGTTCATCAAATTCGTCCTGCGCATCCCCCTGCGTATGACGGACGAGCAGTGCCTGATCGGCGACGACGCGATCCACGGCGAGGAGGCCTACTGCTTCAGCGACGACGTCAGCGGGCTCGTGCCGTCGCTGACGACGGAGATGCGGGCGAATGAGAAGTTGGCCGTCTTACACGGCAGGGATATCGAGGAGGGGAATAATGGGCATAGTAGCATGCACTCGCCAGGCAAGGAGGATGGGAGCGGAGATGGGGAGATCAAGATTGATTAGGTTGCGCGGGGTGTGCGTGTATGTAGGTGGACTGGTGTGTAGTTTGAGAAGATACCCTGGTTTTCCAGCGAACCCACACGATGGAGACTGCAGAATGGGCGCGCGGTGAATACTGCCCGCACCCACATCGCCCTTTGGTATTCGCCGTTGAGTAGCCTGGATTGCGGAGTGTTGCAGGAGACGCAACGCCGTTCCGTAGTGAAATCGCGAAGGTTGTCCCACAAAACTTCACACCAGAAAGCGCTACGGACTGTCCCGAGCCGCGGTGGTTGCTGCGTCCTTTTCCTTCGAGTCCATGTTATCACCAGACGGGGACACTTGAAGTCACGTCTAGCGCTACGTAATGCGATGAAAGGTGATCGTTGCTAGGTGATGAACGAGCTGGGCGTTGACGTACTAGCAGGATCGAAGCAGTTGCCCGAAAGCGGAGACACCTCGTGCTTCCACCTCCACCTCCTCCTCCTGCAGCTCCCCGAAGAGCGGCGTGCGTCCTTAGTGCACTCACATGTGACCGTCTGTGTCATCTCGGACAACGCAATGTCAGTGCTAACATCGTCTGCTCGTGGTCCGAGGAGGCCGCTGGACCGTCTGTCAAGCCGTAGACTGGGCAAGAGCAGTGGTGTGCACCGACATGGCCTCACGAAGGAGGAGCCGCCGTCGTGAGCGGAAGCTGCCTATACAGCAACTCACGATACTGGGTACCTAGGAGACCTCGGCCGGTCCAACGAGATGAGAAGGGACGTATACTGATCGTTCGACACAGCAATCTGCCGCTTCGCCGAACCCATCGCCAGCACCTCCCTCTTCCCCTACCTCCCCGAAATGATCCGCTCCTTCGGCATCCCCGAAGACGAAGTGGGCAAGTTCGCAGGCTTCACGGCGGCGGTGTTCAGCCTCAGCCAGGCCGTGATGGGTATACCCTGGGGCCGCTTCAGCGACCTCTACGGCCGGAAACCGGCGATCCTGCTGGGCTTGATGAGCACCATGGTCACGAGCTTGATGTGGGGGTTCAGCAAGAGTTTGCCGATGGCTATTGTGGCCAGGGCGTTGGCCGGGGCGGGGAATGGGAATGTGGGCATAATACGGACGACGGTAATGATGTCTTATTATCACATGTGTTTGATGAGAAAGAAAGTTGAGTATTGTGCTAGGTGGCCGAGATGGTGCCCTTTAAGGAACTCCAACCCAGAGCCTTCAGCATCATGCCTCTCGTCTGGGTTGTCGGATCGATCTTCGGGCCAACCATCGGCGGCGCACTGGCGAACCCGCTGGACGTCAAGCCCGGCGAGCAGATCAGGAACCCCACGTTCCTCCAACGATTCCCTTACTCGCCGCCCAACATCGTCTCAGCCTGCTTCTTCACGATCGGCATCATCGTCGGCATACTGTTCCTGGAAGAGACACTGGAAACCCTGCAAAACCGTCGGGACTACGGACTGCGTCTGGGAGACAAGCTCAAAGCCCTCACCAGATCCCACGCCATGAGACTGGACGACATCCTACACTTCCGCCCCTCCAGACCCACAGACTCCGAGAGCTCCCCCCTACTCAAAGACACCGAAACCGGCCACCCCAAACTCCACCTCAAAGGCCCCCAACCATCTCCCGCCCCTCCCACCTTCCACGAAGTCCTAACCCCCCAATCCCTCCTCAACCTCCTCGTCTACACCCTCCTCGCCCTGCACAACATGGCCTACGACCAGCTGCTACCCGTCTACATGCAGTACCCCTCCCTGCACTCCGACTCGCCCTACATCACCAAGCCCTCCCCCTCCTCCAGCAACCCCTTCAAATTCGCCGGCGGCTTCGCCCTCGACCACTTCCGCATCGGCCTCATCGCCACCGGCTACGGCGTCGCGGGCATGCTGATCCAGTTCTTCGTCTTCCCCCCCATCGCGCGCCGGCTGGGGATTTTGTACTGCCTCAAATGGTGCGTGTGCGTTTTCCCCGTGACGTACTTCGTCATGCCGTTTACGGCGTTGTTGCCTACGCAGGGGAGTCAGGTCGGGGCGTGTTTCGCCGTGATGATGGTGAAGTGTTTCTGTGGGATCTTCGCGTTTCCGTGCAGCACGATCTTGATTACGAATTCGGCGAGTAGTCTGAGGGTGCTGGGGACGCTGAATGGGTTCGCGACGTCGACCTCGGCGCTGGGGAGGGCGGCGGGGCCGGCGTTGGGCGGGGCGGTATTCACGGTGGGTGTCAAGGCGGGGTATGTCGTTGCGCCTTGGTGGATGTTTTCGGCTTTCGCTGTTGTGGCGGCTATTCCGGTGTTTTGGTTGGTGGAAGGGGAAGGCTTTGGGGGCGATGATGGGGAGGTCAGTGATGAGGAAGAGGTGGAGGAAGTGCTTGGGGAAGAGGGGTTGGAGGGTGAGGCGGACGCTGCAGGCAAGCCCGGACCGGTCATGATGCCCAACTACCTGCAGGCGGAAGAGGAAGAAGAGGCATACGGGGGTCTTGGCGGTCTTTTGAGTAGGACGACGACTATGTCTTCCGCCGCTCTTGATGACGATAGCGAGGCAGGCACACCCGTTACAGGAAGGAGTCGGCAAGGCTCGCAGGTCGCTTCAGGCCCGGTGGTCAGTCGACGCGGGTCGAGGCGGATCATGAGGAGGACGTCCATTCCGCTTGGTATGGGGACTGAGGGCATTAGTCGGCGGTACAGCAGTAATTTGGGCCAGAGCTTTGGCGCTGCGGGGAGTTTCCACGGACAATAGATGCGGTGGCTGCACTTCGCGGTCCCGCATTTGGTGTTGGATTGGGGCGTGCTGGCATAGCGAGGACGGCATTCGGCGGCTGCGGTGCTGTATCAACTGGTCTCATCTTGAGGCGTTCGCTGGGTCATTGACGGGGACATCTTATCGCATGGGTTTCGGCAAGGTGAACAGGACATAGTGCACCTGAATGCGGCCACGCCTGCTTGATGCTTGACGACACAAGAGAGAGTTGCTCTCAAACTGCCCGCCCTCGACGTATCTCCGTTACCAGTATGCTCGTCCAGAACGCTAGTCGGCTATACCGCAGCCTAATTGGATAGTGTTCCCAAGAGGAATACCGGCAACGAATCATTGTTGCCGCTCCCTTTGTAGAGGCATAACGACGGCGCGCCTGGGTTTCGGGTGAGTCTGCGAATGCCATGTCGTTGCCTAAGTGTCGCGCTGTTTTTTGCAATGGACGGGTACGCCTCTTAGTGGTGCTTTTGACTTCTGTTTCTTGATCCATTACCCAATTCTAATTCACTGCGTGAGGGAGCTCGTCATAGCCGCCTCCGACCCGACGAAGTCATCGTCCTCTGTTCGCTGGACCTAAAGAGGAGGCAAGAAGTCGGGGTGCCATCGCCGTAGACGAGTGCCTGAACCATTGCTAGGTCGGGTGGTCCGGGTTTTCATATCACACCCGCCTACCCTATTCCAGCCGGTGAACACCACCCTCCCAAGCCGTCCCCGAATATCAAGCGCCCTACGCCTGCACCTCCACCACCCTCATCACCCCACCACCACCAGCACCAGCACCACCCAACCCCAACCCCACCGTACCCCTCTCCAACCCACTCTCCCCCTGCTCATCCCTGTCCTTCTCCCACCCCCTCAACGGACCCCACACCAGTCTCAACCCCGCCATCTCAATCTCCCTCCTCAGCCCCACCACCAATGGGGCGTCCCTCCTCACGGACGGAAAAGCATCAATCTCCACCGTTTCCAACCCAGGCACCTGCCCCAAAACGCCACGTAGCAGATCCAAGCAAAACCACTTATACGTCTCCTCCGTCGCTCCCTTACCCCTGAACCCATCAAATACTCTCTCGCTCGGATCCAGCTCCACAAATACTTTCAACGTCCGCAAATTCACACACTCCGGCAGCCGCAAATTCTCGCTGATTTTCTGGCTGCGCGGCGGGGCGCTCCAGCCGGGACCCAGACGGAGTTCGAGGGTGGTGAGGGCGGCGCGGTAGCGGGGCGGGAGGCGGGCGACGAGGGGCAGTTTGGTGTGGAAGAAGCGGCCGTGGGAGGGGAAGAGGCGGAGGGGTTGGGAATAGAAGACGCGGTAGGCTTCTTCGTGTACGCGGTGGGAGGCGAGGAAGAGGGCGAGGCGGGGGTGGATGAGGCGGGGATTGTCGGGGTCTGTGAGGAGGAGGAGGAGGACCTGTCGTTAGAACTTTTGTTGGGTTTGTGGGTGTTTGGGAGGGTTGTGCTTACCGAGATCTAGCGGCTCACGGACGTGCAGTGCTTCTTCATAGATCCTCAGGCGCAACTCGGAGGGCAAGTCGAAGAAGCGGAAGGGCTGCCGTGGCGTGGGGGATGGTGCTCGGCTTGGGAAGGCAGAGGAGGCGGCGGAGGTCGCGGCGCTGGTGCTGACGGAGTGGGTCTTCTTCTTGCGCGGTGGCATTTTGAACGGAAGAGGAGGAGGTACGGTCTTAGGTAAAGGGGTAGTAGATATACAAGGTTACGACGCTATGAATGAGGAAGTATAGAGGCACAGGACGCGGCAAGCGCAGGCCATCGCGGGACCGGGAAGCGCTTTATGCAGCCATCGCAGTGACGGCGGCGTCGGCGAGGGAGTGGTGGTTGGTGGGTGGGAGGTGTGTCGTCGAGGTGGGAGAGGACATTGATGAGGGGAAAGGGGTGTGATGGGTGGTGAGGGCGGGTGTGTTCGGTGTGGCGATAGTACAATGGTACCCTCTTCAGTACGGTCTGTCGAGTCGCCAACGGGAGATACCAGCGTACTTGTTGTGTTTTGCGCGGCACTTCTTATTACGCTCGTGTTTGTGCTTTCGTCTCCCCAGCTTAATACAACGTCCAGTCCAAGGGAGAGCGGACAGGAGGCCTTTTATCTGCGCGGGTGATCAACTTTGGGGAGAAGAAAAAGAAAACCCCAAGCGAAGGAGAATTGGGACGGGACTTTGAGTGAATTGAGCACGTGAGTCGTGGGGCTCGGATGCCGGAACGGAAATTGGTGGGACATATAATGCTTTCGTGCCTTCCTTGCTTTGATTTGCTGGTGGACACACAACCGCATATCGGACACAGTAATACTCAGGTCGACGAGCAAAGTGGTGGCCACTCACTCGTGGATATGCCCTCCTTCGCCATCGAGGTGCCCGGAGAAGCCAACCCACTGAATGAAAGCCTTCTCGTGCATACCTTGCGTTCTGCCGCCTCCTCGGATCCAAACCAAATTCAAACAGGCACCAAACAACTCCAGCAATGGGAGCGGAGCCCGGGCTACTACAGACACCTCCAAAGCGCCTACATCGACACGAGACTACCCGTCGAACTCCGGTATCTCGCCATCATCCAGCTCAAAAATGGCATCGACAAGTACTGGCGCAAGACAGCCACGAATGCCGTCTCGAAAGATGACAAAGACGCCATCCGCTCCCGCCTACTCCAGAGCTGCCTGCGTGAGCCTGCGGACCGCTTAGCACTACAGGATGCGCTCGTCATAGCGAAGATCGCACGGTTCGAATACCCGAACGACTGGCCCGATGCACTTTCCGCGCTCGTGCAGACTCTTCGATCACAGGTCTCGCCCTTGCAGCTCGCACGAGCGCTGCTGGTCCTGCTGCATGTCGTGAAGGAACTTTCGACTGCACGGTTACAGCGATCGAGACAGAACCTTCAGGCTGCGACGCCGGAGATTGTACATGTTCTCAGTACGCTATACGCTGACAGCGTAGCATACTGGTCACCTCGGCTTGGAGGAGACGTCGATCATGAGACTACGTCTGCCATGCGGTTGAGTCTGATGGCGATGAAGGTGCTTCGACGGTTGATAATATCGGGTTACGCGCACCCTAATCGACACGAAGAAGTTGTGGCAGTCTGGGGTGCGGCCCAACAGCATCTTCAACGCTTTCTGCAGCAGAGAGAGACCGAGAAACTTGCTTTGCAACTCGCGAAGCTGCATCACGAGATGGCGAGAGAACACCCTGCGGCGTTTGCCTTGTTACCAAACAGTATCGATCTAACGATGGCGTACTGGGGTCTGGCGAAAGCGCACGGCGAGTCCTTCGGTGCACACGGGACTGTACAAGCAGCAGTATCAAACGCCAAGATTGGCACGGACGGCGACTCGGACGAGAGATCCACGACCGAGAAACTCGCTCTCCGGGGTTTGCTGATTCTTCGCGCCTGCGTGAAGATGGTGCACAGCCCGGCCCAAACCTTCAAATACCGGACCGCGGAAGACAAAGAAGAGAAGAACCAGGCTACTGAGCTGATACGACAGCACCTCCTCACCGCCACCTTGGTCCAGGATATCATGGAGACACTAGTGATCCGCTTCTTCGTCTTCCGCGCCAGCGATCTCCGCGAATGGGAAGAGGAGCCCGAAGAGTGGGAGAAGCGGGAGGAAGGGGAGGGCGAGGACTGGGAGTTCTCGCTCCGTTCTTGCTCGGAGAAGCTCTTTCTCGATCTTGCTATCAATTACAAGGACATGCTGGTGCAGCCGCTTCTTCAAGTCTTCTACTCTGTCGCTACGCCCGAGAACGAGGATGTATTGTTCAAGGATTCGGTTTATACCGCCATCGGCCTCGCGGCACCTGTGGTATTCGAGCAGTTGGACTTTGACGCGTTCATCCGCGATGTATTGGTGGCAGAAGTGCAGAAGCAGAAACCGGGGTTCAATATCCTGCGACGAAGGGTCGCGATTTTACTCGGGCAGTGGATCTCCATCCGGATTACGGAAAGGCAACTCGTCTACCAGATCTTCCAGTTTCTTCTCAGTACCACCGACCCGCTGAACGACCAGGTGGTCCGCGTCACCGCTGGGCGTCAGTTGAGTAAAGTAGTCGATGACTGGAACACCAAATCCGACGATCTCGAACCCTACATCGACTCCATCCTTGCGCAACTCATGGCGCTCATCAACGAGGTCGAGCTCACAGAGACGAAGATGGCTTTGTTGAACACCATCTCCGTCATCGTCGAGCGGATGGAACACCGTATCTCGCCGTTTGCGGAGCGGATCGTGGGCATGCTGCCCCAGCTGTGGGAGGCGTCTGGGGAGGAACATCTGATGAAGCAGGCGATTCTGACGATCTTGGCGAGGCTGGTGAATGCGATGAAGGGGGAGTCGGTGCCATTGCATGGGATGGTTTTGCCGATTATAGGGGGGGCTGTGGTGCCAGGGTAAGCATGCTCGGATGAGGAAGATAGATGCTGGACATGAAGCGTCGCTGACTGATCCCACTCATTACAGATCGGACACCGAAGTCTATCTCCTCGAGGACGCCATGGATCTCTGGGCCTCCATCATCGTCCAGATGCCCCAGCCTTCGCAGGAAGCTCTCGAGCTCGTACCGCTTCTCTTCCCGATCTACGAATTCGGCTCCGAGCAGCTGCGCAAAGCCCTGGAGATCACGGAATCGTACCTCCTGCTCGCCCCGGAACATATGCTTTCCGACAACATACGGCAACCCCTCTTCTCCGCGCTCTCCACCCTTTTCGCCGCGCTGAAGAGTAAACCAGAAGCCAACGGCATGGTCTGCAATATCGTCGAGCTCGCAATCCGCCAATCCCACAAGCTCGGCGGGACGGCAGCGGTCGACCAAACCGCTTCGGATCTCGTGCAGGTCGGTTTTCTCGGGAAGCTGCTCGAGGGTTTGCGTGGGAGCTGGACCGCGCATTGCACCACGGGACCTCTTGCCATGCACTCGCCTGTGGACGGGATTGTGGAGACGGACTACTTCGCCATCCTCGCCCGTCTGATCATGGGCTCGCTCGAGGGGTTTAGTAGCGCTGTGCAAGCTGCTGCGCCGCAGGTACCGAGTAGTCAGACCGGACGTAGTAGGAACCCGCTCGATGACACGATGGGCTGGTTGTTGGAGGAATGGTTCTCGCATTTCGAGAACATCGGCGACCCAGGCCGGCGGAAATTGATGGCTCTCGCGCTCACCAAACTCCTGGATCTCAACCAGCGGGTCATACTATTGAGTCTGCAGTCCCTAATGACGGTCTGGACAGACGTCATCACGGAGCTCCGCGACGACACCCAGGAAACCACGAGCAGTACCATGGACCACAGCAAAGAAGGGGACTCCCTCGTCTACTCCTCCTCCTCCACTCTCCAACCACCAGACCCCCACGAAGCGCCAGAGGACGCGCGAAGGAGGGGATCGACGTATATTGATGAAGTGCACACGGTCAGTCTCCCCGCCTTCGTGAAGGAGACGCTGGAGCGCGCGGTCGCGGTTTCGGGCGGGGAGGAGGCTTTTCGGCGGGAGTGGGTGGGGAATGTGGATCGGGATGTTTGGGGGGCGTTTATGGGGTTGGGGATTCTGTGAGGTTGGTGGACTGGTGTTGGGAGCGTGCCTTACCGGACTCACGGACGCCCACGTTATGCCTCTAAGCGTCCGGGAAATGGGGTATGGCGGTGCAAGGCTGTTACCGCTGCTTTCTCGCGGTCGACCTAGGAACTTTTTGTGCTGGGGATGTGCCGACAGTGTCGTGGTGTTCGTCTGATCGTTGGTTGATCAGGAAGAGACACTACCACAACCTTGAGCCTCAGGCATCAGCGCAGAAAACCCTTCCTCTTCTTTCCTCTCCTTCGCTCACGCCTTTCTTAACACCAACCAGGGCAACACGTCCTCCATCGTCTCAGCGGCCGCGCTCGTCAAAGTTTCGAGCATTGCTGCTGATTTACGCCTGTACTTAGGGCGCCAGGCTCGGTGAAGCGTAAGACGCTGTCCAGAATAGCTTACCTTGCAGCGGCACTGCCTACGTCGGGGCCGCGCGAGGCTGAGGAAGCAAACAGCAACAGTGGCCTGATCGGACGGTGATGTGCTTCCGTCGCGCGACAGACTACTGGCTGAAGTCCTTCGATAACCGCGATCATGCCATGCGTCCGTCAGCCTACTGTGCGAAATGGCATTGTGTTTGCCCGTCGGTAGCACTACCCACAGGCGTGGGCAAAGCAGCTGTCCGTCTAGACGTGCGCCTCGTGCGGTGAGGCTGGCTGGGGCCTGCTCACTTTTACCGTCTTCCAATTCTTTGCCAGGGATACAAGAGGACGTTGTGCCTGCGCACGGTAAGGCTGATATTCCTCTTCCTTTCTCCCATTCAGCAGCAAAAGAAGCATCTTCACATCGCCAAATCTAGGAAAGACTTCACCATGCGCTCCACCACCCTGTCCCTCTCCCTCACAGCCCTCGCCCTCTCCCTCCCCGCCTCCGCCGACTTCTTCCTCTCCAACTCCACAATCTGCATGGGCGCCTTCCCGTCTCCAACTGCTGGCACGGCCCCACCGTCTTCTCCGGCATCTCGAACACCACCGCCTACACTTGCCCCAACTCTTCCACGCGCAAGCCTCCGTCTACGTCTGGAACGGCACCGCGGCCCCCAATGGCAGCGCGGACCTCTACGCCACGCAGCCCTGTGGCGTGGAGGGGGAGATGCATTTCGTCAAGGACGGGGTGACGGGGTATAAGGGATTGAATGAGGAGGGGGAGGAGGTGGCGGATTGTCTGGAGGATCAGAGTTTGGCGAGGCATTGCTCGCAGTGGGTTGGGGCCGTATTTTTTGAGACGCAGTATCGGTGTGTGAGTGGGAGTATTACTTGCACGTGAGGCGGGAAGGAAGGGTGCGACTGCAAGGTTGTAGACGACTGGCGGCGACGGTATGGACGGGGAGGAAGTACCTGGTCGATCCGATCGCGTAACAGATACGCAAGACGAGCTGCAGCATTTTCCGTCGTCCGCGAAAGCGCACCGTCTGACAAGCTCCTTCGACCGTCCGATCACATAGCCTCTGCTTCATCACCAGCAGCTCTAGCGGCCACCCGCTCAGATCTCGGCCGCTCCGCCATCACGAAACGGTAGTCCTGGGAGCTTTTTACACAATATGCGCGGCGTGACACCACCTCAGCTAGGGCTCGCCCAGCCGCGATCATACGGGCGGTCAACGACGGAAGACACTGGCGGCCCAGACCAACAGGAGATGGATAACGAGAGCATCCGCAATGTCGACACACAGTCCGTCAAGCGGATGAGAGACTTGCAGGACGAGGAAATCACCGCCGAGCGGGATCGGCGTGGCTTTAGTGGATGGCTTGGGTTGTGACCTTTGGTGACAGCGAGGCAAGACTGTTGTAGCATTCAATGCATACCCAGCACATGGACTCTTGTACTATAGCCATATCCGATATTTAAATGCAAGAGGGTTTGGATATTGGCAGATTTAAAGCGGCAAGCACGTCATCTGCACTGCTCGCTGGCCGCTCCATTCACCTCGGGCAAGTCTTCAAGCGAGCTTCAAACCTCACGCTTCTTTAGTCACATGTCACTCATATCGACTGGGTGCGCTTCCGTTCAGCCATGGCGATCAAGAACGATATGTCGTCCATCGACGGCGGCGGCAAGCCAAAGAAAAGGCTGATACTGAACGCTTTCGTCGAAACGTGTATGTCAGGAGCAGCATCCGTCGCTAGGATGAAAGCAAACTGACCCAGCAACACCAGGCTCCGGTCATCAAAGCCCAGGCCTCTGGAGGCACCCCGACGATCGCTCGTCCAATTTCAACTCCGTCCAACACTGGGTCGAACTCGCGAAGCTCCTGGAAGCCGGCAAATTCCATGGCATGTTCATCGCCGACGTCCTCGGCGGCTACGACGTCTACGGAGGGCCTAAGAATCTGACGCCAGCGATCAAGTCGGGCGCGCAGTGGCCTGTCAACGAGCCCTTGGCTATGGTGTCGGCGATGGCTGCTGCGACGAAGAGTCTAGGCTTCGGCATCACGATCTCGTCGAGTTATGAGCAGCCTTACCACTTGGCGAGAAGGATGTCGACGGTTGATCATCTGACGGGAGGTCGGTAGGTGGGTCAACAGATCACTTCCAAGCGAGCCAGACTGACTGAGACGTTGTAGAGTCGGCTGGAACGTAGTGACCGGCTACCTCGACTCCGCGGCCCGCAACCTGACCAACGGGCAGAATCAAGCCGAGCACGACGAGCGCTACGCCATCTGCGACGAGTACATGGACGTAGTCTACAAACTCTGGAACTCCTCCTGGCGCTCTGATGCTGTGAAGCTCGACCGTAAAACCGGCATCTACACAGACCCTACGCTCGTGCGGGAGATCAACCACGATGGCAAGTACTTCAACGTCCCTGGACCGCACTTCTGCCAGCCTTCGCCGCAACGGACTCCCGTAATCATGCAAGCCGGCACCAGTCGAGCCGGGAAATCCTTCGCGGCGAAACACGCGGAAGGCATCTTCGTCTCGGCGCACTCTCCCGCTGCGGTAGCGAAGAGCATATCCGACATCCGCGAGCAGACCGCCAAACTCGGCCGCGACCCATCCAACATCAAATTCCTCGCCAAATTCTGCCCCGTCCTCGGCCGCACACAGCAGGAAGCCGAAGCGAAGTACGCAGACTACATCCAATACGGCGACTACGACGGCGCGCTCGCGCTCTTCGGGGGCTGGACGGGGGTGGATATGGCACCCTACGGCGAGGACGAGGAGTTGCGGTATGTGGATTCCAATGCGATCAAGAGCTATATCGAGGGCTTGATCAAGGTGGCTCCCGATGTGAATGGGGGGAAGTGGACGAAGAGGACGCTGGCGGAGCATATCATGGTGGGGGGGTTGGGGGCTACGTGTGTGGGGACGCCCGGGGTGGTGGCGGATGAGATGGAGAGGTGGGTGAGGGAGGGGGATGTGGATGGGTTCAATATTGTGGGTTTTGGCTGTTAGTTGTGCATTTATTGTTGCGTTGGTTGCTGACTTTTTGCAGGCGTACGCAATTATGCCTGGAACGTTCGAAGACACGATCGAGCTGCTTGTGCCGGAATTGCAGCGGCGAGGTATCTTCTGGGACGACTTCCACGTACCGGGTGGCACTTACCGGGAGAACTTGTTCGAGATGGCGGGTCAGCACGAGCCGGTAAGCCTACAGTATCACGTTGTGCGCGAGGAAACAATCGCTAACCCTTGACTCAGCTACCCGAGCACCCTGCCGGGAAACTGATTTGGCGGGCTCCCGAGAACCAGCACGCAGTCAATGGCGCGAACGGCATCAATGGCGCGAACGGCATCAATGGCGCGAACGGCATCAATGGCGCGAACGGCATCAATGGCGTGCACCATGCACTTAACGACTACGTAAACGGTCATGTTGACAGGACAGAAGACGCACTGGACCCAATGGCCATGCAACTTAG
>NAJQ01000220.1:27621-37675 GCA_005059865.1 Friedmanniomyces simplex
CCGAGCACCCTGCCGGGAAACTGATTTGGCGGGCTCCCGAGAACCAGCACGCAGTCAATGGCGCGAACGGCATCAATGGCGCGAACGGCATCAATGGCGTGCACCATGCACTTAACGACTACGTAAACGGCCATGTTGACAGGACAGAAGACGCACTGGACCCAATGGCCATGCAACTTAGCTAAATCTAGGTCAAATCTATCACAATCTAGCAGAAGCAGAAGACCCAATCGCCTCTTCCCTCGAAACAACCGCCAGTTTCCTAGGCCCATCCTTCTTGAACTCGACCAGCACGCACTGCTCCGCAACCCCCTTCCTGCCCGTCTTCGCCGCCTCTAATTCCGGACCCGGCCGATGCAAGCCCAGCACCACCCTGCCATCTTCCCTCTTCTTCCCATCTCGTGGCGGTTGCACAGTAGGCGAGATGCACTTCTCCGTCCAAGGCGGTTCGCCCGTTGCGACAAACTCCTGTAATCGCTTCCTGCGCGCCTCGAGCTCCTCGCGTGGGATCGGATCCCTCGATATGGAGCCGTAGGCCGTCGGTGAGGGCAAGTTGTCGAAGTGTTGCGCTACCTGATGCAGTAGGAAAAACTGAGGCGGAAAGAGGATGATCCGTCCCTCCTGCGCCAGCCGCAACCAGACTGATGCCGGCAAGAATCGCGCAGTCGTGTGCTCCAACCCGCCATCCGTCGTCGGCACGGGAATGCGTACCTCCGCCTCGTCATCGTCCTGCGAACCCTCGGTAATCGGCGTAGAGTTGAGCGTAGGCAGGAAGTAGAGGTACATCTGCGTCGTGAACCTCTTGGGCACATTCGTCGGCGTCACCCATCGCGTAAAAGGGATCAAGCCCTCCACATCGGCTCGGCCACCTTTCTGCGCGAGCCACTTCGCGAAAGGGACCTTGTTGTCGTGCACCAGCCGTCGCCCTTCCTCGCGCTCGGCTTCGAGGACCTCTATCAGTCTGCCGAAACCGTTATTGCGGGCTAGTAAGATGCCGGATTCCTCGAATGTCTCGCGCACGGCGGCCATCCGGTAGACTGCGTTGTCGACGTGCCGTCCGGGGGAGTCCGGCGAAGGTAGCTCACCATCGTGGGAAGCGGAAACGTTGCCGCCTGGGAAGACGTGCGCGGAGGGGAAAGCGGACGATTGCTTCACCCGCTGGAGGAGCAAGACCTGGTTGTTGGGCGAGACTAGGAGGACGGAGGCACTGGGTCTCGGGATGGCGGGTGCCTTCTTGTCGTTACCGGGCGCCATGGGAGTGAAGCCGTTGGATGCTGTCTGTCCTCGTAGAGCTTCGGTGAGTAGTCTGTCGTCCTGTTTGACGCGGAGGTAGCTTGATGTGGCGAAGGAGCGGATGGGGGCCGGTAGTTGTAGCAGTCTGACGATGACTGACGACGGGAGAGCGCAGTTGGACGCCCTGATCGTAAAGGTCGCTAGCATTGCAGTGTAGAAGAGTCTGTGAGATCGGTGCTATCAGTCAGCGCTGCCGTCGGATGTAGTTGAAACGGGGCGGGGATCGTTCGACCGGACCGAGGTTGGTGTAGTCGACGATATAATCATGCACTGATTTCTTGGCCGCCATCGACTCGTCTTTGGGAACATTGTAGGTCCTGTTGCTGCTCCTGACATTGTCGTAATAGTTTTTGTTTCAACCGCATGAGATGCTGACGAGATTGGGCACGAACGATGCTGAAAGCACGCTGTGTCCCAGCCATCAAAATTGCTTATAAGTTTGATTGATGAAGCAGGAGATGCGAACTAGCTATATATCCAAAATGATTGTCTGTCCGCCGTCGCAGACCCGTGAAGGGTACGCAATAGGCGGTACGATAGGTGGTGCAGCAGCCAGGCCCAACACACCAAGATTGGCCATTGTAGGTAAAAGAGACCGACCATCAATCGATACAGAGTATAGTGACTCTACTTTCCGTTCAGCACTCCTACACAGCACCATCTGAGTGACGTTAACCAGCCGCGCCATGCTCCCGTCGAAAAGCAAAGTCTATCCAGCTTACCACCGCAAGTGCTGCCCCAAATGTTTTCCCACATTCTCCCAGACTCGTCAGTCGAGTGCTGATATCATTCTGCGTTATTTCATGCTTGAACTCCGGCGTCGACGATGCGTTCTGTTCCATCGGTTCTTTCGGCGAAAGTACTGCCATTTCTCCAGAACGATGATTGTCTGCGGCTTGACGTATTCTCCAGAACGCCGCTTGTGCCCGCTGCCCCGATACAGTCCCCAAGAAGCGAGCCACGGATGGTACTCCTACGGAGATCTCGGCGAGTGCGGCCCATCGTCGCTCGGAGCATAAGCCGGAGGTGGTGTTGTCGCACGTACAACACTATCGTAAGTCGGCGGCGCCTCGATAACGCCATCCGTGACTGCCCGCCTCAAATGCATCGGCCGCTGAGCACTGTACGTAGGGCTTGCCGGCCTCGGCCTCGCCGCACCGCGGTCGTCCCCAAAGTGTCTCGCCCAGATACTCACAGCAGGGGTGGTGCCCACCGGCGAAGCCAAAGATCTCGGTGCACTCGCACTAGCGGCCACGGCAGCCTGTCGCTCAGCTCTTCTCGCATCTTCGCCCTCCATCCTCGCTTCCTCCGCCTTATCATACGCCGTTTCCCGGTCGGGCTCCGCCGACGAAGAACTCTCGTCGCTGTTGCGCCGCCGTCTGCGGAAGTCCGTCATCCATCTCTCGCGCTCGTGCTCCGGCATCACGAGGAAGCGGACCCACTCACTCGAGCTCAGCTCGTCGGGCTCGATCTCACGCATTCGTAGCTCACTGGCTGCTCGGTGACGTCGGGCGATGGATAAGGGTCGGTTCGTGATGGCTTCGACTTGCAGGGCGCCGAAGCCGCCATTGCGGATGTGAGGGGTATTGTACATCGCTGGGCGCTGTCGCGAAGGCATGGTTGCTGAGTCGTACGGAAGGGTGATTGGAAGGAAGTTCTCTTGATTGTGATGGCGAAGACCTTGATGATTTGAGGGTGCGGCAAGCCAGCCTTTCGTGCGACACGGTGATATAAGTCGTGTGTCAATGAATGCTCGTGATGTCGTTAACCGCTCGGCTCAACAATGTGACGCACACAGCCTCCCGCGGCAGGGCCCAGAACCTGCAGGTACAGCGTTGATCGGACCCAGTTCGAGTTGCGTGATATACAGTTCGCCAGTCACCGCAACCTCGTCGGATCCAGGGGCATATGGTCGAAGGTAGAAGTAGTTGCGCACGTGTCCCAAAAGTATGAATACGTTGGTGACACAACGATGTAAGAAAGAGCTCGTCCGCTCCTCATCGTACCTCTAGTAGTACCGTATCGGGTCGGAGGATTGACGGTACAGTACTGCGGTGCCCGCCGGGACACCATAGCGGGGAATGGTGAAGGTGGGGGAAAAGGTGTGGGCCAGACCGAAGCTTCCACCTCTTCGATGATGCATACTACTGCCAGATTGGCCCGGGCAACTCCCTGTACTCCGCTGTACCCGATCTAGTCCGTGAGCTGGCCGGAATGGGCAGTCATGGCGTGGATAAAGGCGGCCGATATGACTTGGCATGGCATGGCAAGTGGCGAGTGAAGTTCACATTCGGCGGCTCGGGAAGAAGACGGAAGCCGCATTGCCAAGACCGGCAACGTCACCTGTGATTTACGGCCAAAGCGACATCAACCGTAGACTGTCAGAAGAGTAGTGAGTATTGTTCCTCGAATGTCGCCACACCAAACACGCTCGCGCGATCAATCATCGCACTGTTGGCTGGTTGAGTACGGTTGATCGTGAGGACCTCACCCTGGAGACAAAAGCCTCATACAGTAGGTTGGCGAGCGCAGGGAACATCTCCTTCCCTTCTATTGACTGCTCATATACCGCCTTGCTCGAGTGTACAGCGACCGAGATCCCAGTGATTGGCGACCGTGGTCAATAGCTCTCTTCCGACTTGAGGCTCGGCAACAGACGCCGAGCTTCTACCTTGACTGCCTGCATACCATCAACGGAGATCGTGTAAAGGACGCCCATGACGGGAAGCGAAGGCGGTTTAGTGTGCCAGATCGTCCATGCGTCGGTCGGCACACCGTCGAAATACACCAATTGCCTAACACTGCGCATCAGTACTGCGGAGGTAAGCAACGATCGGATCGGGTGGGCTGTCAAACTGCAGCGGAAGTGACAAGCTTGCAGTCCCACTTGCCCCGTTCGACGTACTTCTAGCGAGGCTTAGTACATCAAAACGATGGGTGTGTAGCGCAATATTGCAAGTCCACCCCCAATCCTCTCCATGGGTTTTCCATGGACGACGGCCTGATGAACCGGATGAACATCCACAAACGCCAAATGGCGGATGTCAATCGATCGATATGCGGCCATCTGGTCGGCAAAAATGACATCTCGGTTGAACTTGCAATATCAGGCGACTATGTATGGAAGCGCGCTGGCCAGGACTCCTGCACAGCCTGAATGGGACCTGGGCGTAGCGCGGCGGTCCAAGACAGCATAGAGCTGATGCGGTACGGTGACTGGCGCACTGGTTGTTGGACCATGACCTGGTATTCTTGTCCCGATGTATTGAAATGCGTGGGGAACGGCCGAACACTCGATATCATTCACTATACGCTCTGAGGTCGGTCTTTCTTTCATTAGCGGACACAGTGAACCCATTAATGAGCGCCGCCGATTAGATCGCTCCCAGTGACCAGCGCGATGTCCCTCGACTTGGGTATAACTTACCCTGGCGGTTTGGGGATTCCAATACTTCTCTCGCACTACACCGTACGATCTCCCGTCATACCTTCGAATCCGTCATCAGATCCACCCTTCAAGCCTGCTGTACCACAAGAACGCCTAGCATCGTCGATCAAACGATCAACCAGTCTGGAAAAGCCACCACCAATAATGTCCGCAAACCGAGCCTAGGACCCTATCCGCGATGCCATCAACACCAACCGAAATTCAAGTGCCGGCCGAGGCACGAGCTCGCGCTCCGGCTCCGGCAATCGCAACACCCAAGGCTCCATGGCCCCACCGCCCCGACCAAGCTCCCACTCCCGCAATCGACGCCCCCCGCCGGATCATCCAGTACCGTGGGCCTGCCCACCGCTGCTGACCGGGACCGCGGCCGTCCTCGCGAGCGTACCCTCAATCGTTCAAGAAGTTTCGCCGACGCCATGCGCGAACCGTCCAGCTACGGAACCCGTGGCTCATATCTCACCCGTGACGGTCCGCGGCTCGGCGAGCGTCGAGGGCCCAACAGGTCGGCCTCACTGTCCGGCGCGTTCTCCAGCGAGCATCAAGAGCGCCGACCAATTCTCACGGAGGGCTTTGCCGGTAATACGCGGCCGGCGGCCTCGCCGGACATACCCGGCATGATTGCCCGGATAAACGTACATCGGGACGCCTTCCCGGGCGGCAGTAGTAGCAATCATAATATGCCACAGGGGGCGGCCCAGGGCGAGTGGGGTCAACGGGGCAGGTCGCAGTATCCTGCGCCAGGGGGGAGATGGTGAACGGTGGGTTTATCTGGTCGCGGGAAGCGTTGAATTCGCCCGTAAGAGAGGAGATCCGTCGAACCTGGCTGGACACAGCACTGGATGGTCGTTAGGCTCGACGACGGCTTTAGAGGTACGAGGCGGATGCGACTGCTGTCTGTGATGCTGGGGATGGGGGGAATCCTGAGTCACCAACGCCCCTGGGCGACGTATGTAGAGTCCGCAGCGCGGTGAACAGCGTAGCTAGGTGCTAGGACTTTGCAACAAACCTGAGTGCGAGCCAGTGGTGTATGATCTCAGATCCAGCGGCGATTGCAGTATGAGATTGCGTTGCCAGTGGGCGACGGAGCAATTGCATTTCCATTCACTAATGTATAGATTAGCTTCGCCATGTTCAGCATAGTACATACTTCCAAGCTTCTTCAGTCCCCCGAGCGTACGGTCCCTGGTAACATAGGTTAGCGACCAGTAACTACCATGATGTCTCCTCGACAAGGCTATAACTTGCAGCGCCTTCTGGCCATTCAATCTCCCTCAATCCTCCCGATCATACCGACCCAGCACGACAGCTTCAACCGATCAGACATCACTGCCTGCAGTACCAAGACATATCCTACCAGTATAACCAACCAACCCATCAACACTCCCAACAACCACCTCCTCCACACACAATGTCCGGCCCCTCTCCCCGCGATGATGACCACGACGACGACTTCGACGCCGGTCCAGCATTCACCCACGGCCCAGGAATGATGGGCCCCCCAATGCAACCCGGCGAATTCGACACCGAAATGGCCCGCGACATGACCCCCCGCCGCGCGGCTACGAAGAGCCACCAATACCACCCGGAGTCGGCGAGAACCCCCACAACGCCCCCTTCAGCGACGACCTCTACGACGAGATGACGTGGGAGCGCGCCAGTCCGCCGTCCCCGATGAGTCCTCATGGTGGTGGGCAGGAGTTTGCTGCTGAGTTGGGTCCTCCAGGGCCGATGCTTGGCCAGCACCCTGAAGGGTCGGAATACCACGGGACGTATACGGGCGATTTCCAGGAGCGGCCTTCCTTGCTCACCGAGGGGTTTGCGGATGGACAGACACTTCGGGGTATGGAAGGAATGCCGGCGCCGGGTTACGGGCAGGAGCAGGCGCCCGCGAATGCACCTCCGGATTATGGGCAGGGGCAGGCTCCCGCGGATGCACCTCCGGGGAATGTGCCCCAAGACGCAGATGAGGAGATGGAGGAGGATCTGTATGGCATGTCGGGGAGTCCGAGCTCGGGGAGCTCTGGGTACAGCTCCGGCTGGTCGGTGGAGTAGGATGTAGTGTATGCAAGGCGAGACAAGGCCGAGGCAAGTGCTGCCCGTGAAGTCGAAGATGTTCGTCTTTGGGTGGAGTTAGCGGCGGGAACTGTGGTGTAGTGTAGATAGTGTAGCTAGTTAGTCAAACGCATTAGCAGACCTGAGCTGTGGTAGTTTCTCATACCCAGCGACGATCCAGCATGCGTTCCTATTCCCAATGATTGAATCTCTCGTTCGCCATCGTATAATTCTGGTGACGCAGGTCAGCTAATAGTGATCAGTGTGTCCACCACAGTACATACTCAAATGCTCTCACACTTGCGCCATCGTATTGTTCTGGGTGACGCCGGTCAGCTACCAGTAACTGCCACCACGCCCTCTCGCCATAGCTACTTAGATGCGATTCTTACCTATCTATGCCCTCTCCATCAACCCCTTGTTCAGCAACTCCATCCCTCGCAACCATCAAAGCACATCGAGCCTACTCCCGAGATCAGCCAACCGAACCGCTACTCCCCAACAATCAAACCCAACCATGTCCGCCTACGGTTACGGCTACGGCAGCGACATGGCCCCCGTCGACGACGACCCCTACGACAACCTCGACCCCCGCCACGGCACCCTAGAACGCCCCTCCCCACGCCCAGGAATGATGGACCCCCCCGCCCGTCGAGGCCTACCTCCCAACCGCATGGACATGGACCCCTACGACGCCCCCTTTAGCGACGACTTATACGAAGACATGCTCCGCGAGCACCACGACGACCCCCCCACCCCTTTAGGCTACGACGGTGATTCCACGCGCTATGACCGGGAGGGTGCTCCCTCCCCCGAAACGCCGCCGCGCTGGGGGATGGGTCTCGACAACCTCGGCTTCGGCGGCGCACCCGCACCCCCCGGTTTCGACCTCGACAACGATACCCTAGACGAAGACGAGTTCCTCGGTCAACGCCCGGGAAATAACCGATCTGACAGACTCCAAGGCGTCTGGACCGAGGATTTCCGGGAGCAGAGACCCTTGCTGACGGAGGGTTTCCCCAGTGGTTTGGCGCCGACGGCTCGGTCGGGGCCTTTCCCGCCGGGCAGGAGTTGGCCCGGGTGGAACGAGAGTATGCCCGAGGGGGCGGTGGGGTATATTGCGCGCGGGGAGGAGTGGACGTTCGGGGATGAGATGGGGGGGCCGAATATGTATCCGGTAAGAAAGAGCCACTCCACTCCACTCCACTCACCAGTTGTGACTGCTGCTGAGACATGTGAGAAGTATGCTGATGCGATTTTCGCTTTTTCTTCTTAGGCCGAGATGGTGGATGCGGAGTTCATCGCGGCGCGGGAGGCGGATCCGGATTGGAGTCCGGCGAATATCCCGCTCAGTGAGGAGGAGATGGAGGATCGTTTGCATTGGCATGGGTGAGGAGGTGCGGCGCACGATGGACAGGGTTTAGCGTGGCGTGCGAATGTGTGTTGGAAGGTTGAGGCAAGCGCTGCCCGTGATGCCAATGATGAAAGAGGCTGCGATGGATTGAGCTAGGTAAACAGTGCTGAAAGTAGGTAGGTTAAGGTCGTGTCATTCATATTCGGCAGGATTTGTAATCCTACCATGGGACAGCGCTCCATTCCTCCGCATCGTCCCTCCAATCCGTATGCGTGCCGCTGTCGCCGTCCTTGCCAAGCAGCGTCAATCGAACAGCATTCCTCGCCCCGAGCTCGATCGGCCCGGGTTTATGGCCAGGTCCCGCGTGTGAACCGAAATCGTTGATTGCCGTGCCCTGTCAGAATACACATGTTAGCAGCGTTATCGTGGTAAGTAGGTCGATGAAGAGGTGAGCCCACCCTAAACCCGGGGCTGCAAGCATTGATCCGCACTTCATTCCCAAAGCGGCTCCAGAAGTACAGCATGATCATATACAGCGCGGCCTTGCTGGCCGAGTAGGAAGGGAAGGTCTTGTTCAGGCCTTGCATTTTCGATGAATAAGTCAGGCTGCTCAGACCGGTGGACATGAAGACGAGGCGAGGGTTGTCGGCTTTCTGAAGTAAGGGCATGAAATTGTCGGCGGTTTGAGCGGCACCGGCGACGTTGGTGTGCATAGTGGTCATGATGCACTTCGAGAGCGATTCGCCGGCCGGAAGCATGTCTTTGTCCGGGTAGGCTATGCCGGCCTGTGAACAGTTAGCTTGCAATTAAACTAGGAACGAACGTTACACCCACATTGACATGCAGTACGTCCACCCTGCCAAACTTCTCACCAACCGTCTTCGCAGCCTTGGCAATGCTGTCGTCATCCGTGACCTCGATATGGAGGGCCTCGCAGTCCTTCAAGCCTTGGTCTCGGAGCTACTTCAAAGCCGCCTCACCCTTGGAGGGCGCACGGCAGCCGATGAAGACGTAGAAGCGGTCACCATGGTTACGAAGGAGTTGCTTGGCGACCTCGAAGCCAAGTCCCGTATTCGCGCCAGTGATCACGACGATTTCTTGGCTCTGGGATGCCAAGGTGTCAAGGTTGTGGTAGTAGTGATCTTCTATTCGGGCTCGGGCATTTGATCAACATATGTCGCTGGGGTAAGGTGTTCGAGGTCAGGGAGAGGACCGAAAGAAGTACATGTATTCATTGAGTCCGCTCCGCTCCAAGGCAGGATGACATAGCGCTTCTGAAGAAGACCTCGCGTTCATAGGCTGTTCGATGTAGTAGGATTGACGGCTTACTAAAGTCGCCTCAAGCCTCATACCTGCAATCAGCAATCTCTCCAGTCCTATATAGCAGACTGCTCGCTCGCTGGCCAGTCTTGTTTCGTCGGTATTCAAGACCTTGCAGGAGGTTCGAGTGCAAGGCGTACCTGTAGGCGTAGACCGAACGAAACTCGAATGCAGAGCGTGTTCCTTTTCGGCCCCGAACACTGGCTACACCTCTCAGAGCGGCGAGTGAGTCTGCTGTGATACCAAGCAAGTCTGCTCAACCAAGCGCTCATACTGCAAGGTCAGGCATTCATCCCCGAACTCATATCCCCGGCGTACGATGCCCCTCTGATCGCCTCCATGCGGACTCGGAGTTGTACGCTTGGACAACATGTGGCGCTGTGGCGCCGTGGACTGAGAACACCGGATTCCGTCGCCACTGGGGGGGGTCCTCCGCACGTCTTCTAACGCCCGGGAGGCTCTCTCATCCAGATGTTCAGGCGCACACGGTCTGATACGACATGATGAAGAGGTCGGGAGGGGTCGCGAAAGATGCCGGCGCTACTGAAATAGCGCGGCTAATCCCACGCTAATTTGACGCCATCACA
>NAJQ01000221.1:0-41133 GCA_005059865.1 Friedmanniomyces simplex
CCACCCAGGCCCGACGGGATGGCGGCGATCGTCCCGGACGACGTCGCCGGTGTGCTTGCCACCGTCTCCTGGCCGGCAGCCAACCGCGCCGAAGACGTGTACCAGGCCTCCCGACCTGGACCGCTTCCACTCGTCGACGGAGATGCGGCGTAGTCGCGGGCGGGACTCGCCTGGCGCGGCTGCGACCGCTTCTTCTGATGACGACGAGGAGCTCCCTCTGCCATCCCCTCCCACAGACGCTGCCGACGACGACCCCGAAACTCCTCACCGCTGACCACTGACCCGTCGTCCGATTGGATGGACTTCGGGCGTCCCCACCAAGCTCTTAGTAGCTCCTGGTGCTCTGCCGCGGGGCTCTCCTCCAAAACGCTGTCAGCAACGTCGCTTGCTTTACCTGGCTGCGACGATGACAACAGCGGCGAACAAAAGCTCCCGAGCACTGGCCCATCCACCTCCTCTTTCTGACCAGACGCAACCGTCCCAACCTCCTGATCCGCGTGCCAAGCTTCCCGAATCTGGTCACGTGGAGACGCATCTAGCGCTCCAGCCACTCCACTCGCGCCCTCTTGCTGACGTCTCAGCTTCGCCCCGCCGATGAAGCTCTGCTGCTTCCCGGATTCAGACGAGGCGGGGCTGCTGCCGTCCGCCTTGGGCGTCGTAGCCGTCATACAGTCCTGACGAGGACGATTCGCACGAGCGTTCAGGCGGGCCAGCGTGACCTTCACATACGATCTGACGGTGGCGGCGATGGAGTCGGTGGGGTCGTGGTGGAAGAAAGGCATCTTGATCTACTCGACATTTAGTGAGCTTGTCGTCGCAATTTCGATCATCTCCCTTCTTCTGCCTACCTTTCTCGTCTGTACTTGACGCTTCCTTCCTATCGTCTGCGTACTGGCGTTCTGGTGTTGGTGGAGTCTTGTTCGTGTACTTGTTGGCGTGCAGAACTTTGTATGTGAGCTTCTAGTCTCATGAGAATGTAGAAGTAACTGACGAGACGATAAAGGAGGAGTAGAGCGAGATCTTATACTGGGCGCAAAAGCATTGCCTGTGAGGACAATTCGAGCTTTAGTCGAGGACAAGTCGAGGCCGATTCGATACTTCGGCTTGGCTGCCAGTCAGACGAGTCACAATCAGATTACGCGACCTCACAGCTACAGGGTCGCACAAATCTGCACACTTTCATCTATTGAGTTTCGAACACCTCGTCGTCTGGCCATCATCATGCGCGACAGACCCAACACCGTCGGCGGTTCTGCGCTTGAGGCGCGCAGTGCACAGCAGACGGCAATGCCAAGCCCGTCGAGTGGCGAGACGGGACAGCGCCCGCGGTCCCGTCTACAGAGGATGCGGAGCACCATCTTTGGCGGCGGCAGCGTGGGCCGCATAGAGCCCACAGCCCGGCCGTCAAGCAGACGGAGTACCCTCGTCGGGGTGATGTTGCGCCCGCAACGGAGCCTCTTCAACCTGGTGGGACGACGGGACGCCGCCCCGGGGCAACCTCACACGAGTGAGGATGACCACCGCGGGTACGGGATGGCCTGGAGCGACGATGCGGAGAGCATCAGCACCGTCCGCCCGGTGCCCAGAGATCGCGAGTTCACCCCTCGCGAGTCCGTGGAGCTGTGGACGACCTACGGGAGTTCGATCTACACGGGGGATCTGGTGACGGACACGGAGAGCGACAGCGACACGCTGCGCGGTCGGGAGCCTCCTCTCCGAGACACCGCGCGTCGTGGGAGCGACGATACGGCGTCCACGGTGGATGCGGGCGCGGGCCTGCCGGCGAGAACGCTGCGGCGGACGTCCGACTTTTGGCGGCGAAGTGTGGGGAATCTGCGCCATACGGCGTTCTTGGACTCGCTGCGGAACGTGGAGACGCCTGGGCAGACGGCGGACGAGGCGTTGGAGCTGTTGAACGGTGGTACGGGAGCGTCCGCCACCGCAGCTGCGGAGAGATCTGGCGTTGCGGAGAGGGACGCCTCCCGCAGGTCTACGGTGCCGCGAGGAAACCCGTCGGCCTCTACGGCAGCTCCGGGGCGATCTGATGTCCCGGAGAGCGATGCGGCCACGGTCAAGCGACGCACCAAGCTCTCGGCGCTCAGCATGAGCAACCTGATGAGCAAGATAGGTCTCCGTGGCGGCGAGAAGTCCTCTGCTGCGGTAGAGGACGACGAGGCGATCAGCCCGATGACTGCCGCGCCGGAGAGCGATCCGCGTGTGGGCAGGGCCGAAGCCTTCTCGCGGGAGTACCGGGCCATCGTCGACGTTCACGCGGAGGCCTACGGTATCTACCAGCCCTCTGTGCTCGGAGACGGAGACGGGGGCAGCAGCAGTGGGACCGGCAGAGGCGGCGAGAGCCGCAACGATTCCGCTGCCGCCAAGGCCTCCGCCGAGGTCGCGCAGAAGGCGAAGGGCTCCTCTGCTGGGCCATCCCGTGCCTCGGAGACGCCTGCCGCCGTGAGCAGGGACTCGGAGGTCGAGGCGGAAGTCGCGCATCTCACGCGCATGCTGCAGGCCAAGCCCGACATGGCTTCGAGCCGGAGCCGGAGCTCGACGCTGGAGTGCGAGATGGCGTTTGATCCGCAGTGGCGGCCGGACGACCCGCGGGAGTACAGTCGACGGCATCATTTGAGCCGGCTGTATGGGTCGGAGGCGGTGGATCCTTGGGAGTTGGTGAAGACGGGGGAGGAGGAGGGGACTGGTGAGTGAGTGCGGGGCAGGAGGTAGTGACTGCGAGTGTCTCGCCACTGCAGTATTCACTGGTGAGTGTCGCGGCTGCTTGTATCCCGGCATGGATCGCGGCTGCGTCACGGAGATCTGAGCACCGACACCTTCCCAGGAACCTGTCTCATCGCCGCTTCTCTGGTACACAGCAAATCGACCGCCGATACCTGAGCATCCCTCGCGACTGCCTCCCGGAGATACCAACGCCACGACTCGCCCAGTATCCAAACATCCACAGGCCTACGAGCCCAAGAGCCGACCTCGCCCCCATCAAAGCCGCCCACTCCTCACCGCAGACACCACACGCTCACCACAAAACAACCTACCGAACCCCCGAATCATGCCCCCCTGTCTCCCCCTCCCCGCCTTCCTCTCACACCTCCTCAACCACCTCCACCTCCGGCCCGCGGGCCAAACCGAAGACGACGACGACGCCGCCGCCGCCAAGCAACAGCAACAACAGCAGCAGCAGCAGCAGCAGCAGCAACAGCACCACAGAGCGGGAGAACTCACGCAACGGGATCACGAGCGGAGAACCGAGGGCTTGCTGCGGATAGCGCTGTTGCGGGGTTCGAGTGAGAGTCTGACGGCCGCGGATCCGGGGGTGTTTTATCAAGGGGGGAGGAGGGGGGAGGTGGCGGGAAAGGGGGAGAAAGGGGGAGGGGTGGGGGATCCTCGGGAAGGAACTAGAAGAGCGGAGGGTAGCGGTGGGCAGAGGGGTAAAGGTGGGAGTGGAAGAAGCGGGAGAGTAGTAAGCGGGGGAGTGGTAGTAGGTGGGGAGCAGAGGGAGAAAGACGGGAAGGGGGAGCAGAGGGTGGCGGGTTGCGCGTGTGTAAAATGACGTGAAATAGGGAGGGAGGGAAAGGAAGTGAGTGTTTCACTGACCTGATGTCGTGCATGCAGTACGCACGCACGCTTGTTTTGGACGTTGGCGCTGACGTTAGTATAATACATAGGGGATGAGGTGTTGAGGAGCGGAAAATATACACTTTCCGTCAGTTACCTCACGATCGATGAATGAATGAAAAACAAAAAGACAGCGCTTCTATCGGGGGGTATATAGGAAATTGCAATGCGATGCAATGCGATACTAAGGCACACACGCCCGGAATTCTGTGCACTGCACTTTTGTACAAACGGGGCCACTTTGTACAACCGACCTTCCTTCTTCTTCATCATCATCCCCCCGACCGTAACGCGTGAGAGAGAGAGAGAGAGAGAGGCCGTCATGCCCTCCTCGTGACTTTCCTTGTGTCCCTTCGTGAGTGCTCGCAGCAGCTCGTCGTTGATTGCTACCGTTTACCTTGCGCGTGATCCCTCACCCTACCACACCCCATCAGGCCAGCTCTGTCTGTCTCTCTCTCTGTCTCTCTCTCTCGCTCTCTCTCTCTGTCTCTCTCTCTCGCTCTCTCTCTCGCTCTCTCTCTCTCTCGCCACGCCACCTCCACACAACAGCACCCACCCCCTTCCCTCCCCCCCTTTTCCCTCACAGCCAAACCCTCAACCGGGAATCCTACCTCCCAAACACACTCTCGTCCCACCCAATCTCGCCCCCACCCAGTCGCCCTCCCCTCAACGTCCCCACCTCCGGCAGCAGCAAAGACGCCGGCGCCGGCATGGCCTCACTCTCTTTCAACCGCTTGCTCTCCCGCGTATCGGGTCGCTGGTTCTCGTCCACGGCATCCAATACCATCATCCCTTCTCCTGCTGCTGCTGCTCCGTTGGTGGTGGTGGTGGTAGGTAGGAACATGCCGCTTTTGCGTCTGAACCCGCTGCCTGATTTTTTGGGGCGGAGGTCGGGTCGTTGGGGATGTGGTTGGGATTGGGATTGGGAGTGGAGGGAGGGCTGGTAGTAGGAGGCGGTGGTTGAGGCGACGCTGGGGGAGGAGGGGCGTTTGCGGGTGGTGGTGGTGTAGTGGTGGTAAGGCCGGTACTGCCCGTGCTGGTTCTCGTTCGACGGCTGGGGTATCTGTAAAGATGTGCGGGAGCTGTTGAAGGAGGAGCGGAGACTGCTGAGACTCAGGAGCTTGCGCATGCCTGAGGGTCTTCGCTGGGGTGGGTCCGGGGAGGAGGTGGTGGTGGTTTGGTTGGTGGTGGCGGCAGAGACGGGCGACATGGGGGTGCGGAAGCTGTCTTGTCGGCCCTTTGTCGCGGCGGAGGAGGAGGAGGTCGACATCTTCGCGTGGCTGTCCCGCTCCGGTTCCGGGGTCGGGGGGAAGGCGCCGGGGATGTGGATGTCTTCGGGGGTGGTCGGGTGGGAGGTGAGGGGGCCGCGGCCGGGGGTGGGTGGTCGGGCGAGGCTGCCGGCGGGGGAGTGGGGTGGGGAGTCGAGGGGCGCGGGGATGTTGGTGCCGGCGGTGAGGGAGTAGTCGACGGGTTTGAGGGAGAGGGTGAAGCGGTTCGGTTTGGTGGCTGCCATGCTGGGATGGTTGTCTCAATTCATGGGCTCGTGCGGTATGAATAGAGAAAGTAGTATAGCACAAGTCCCATTATTGTACAACTGCGCCAGGTCGAGGATGGAAGAGTGGTACTTAGTAAAGGACATGCAGGTTCACGGAGAGTGCATCCTGCACCCGCGCGCCTCAATCAAAGCTGCTTCCTAAACGAGCCAGTCACGCTGTCGAGCGGGGATGATTGGATGTAGCCGCTTGCTCTCGCGTGTCGATCGCGTGTCCTTTCATCACGTCACTTTACGCGATATAGCACACATGTATCCACTTCCATCCGCCCCAACATGATATGATTATGAACGAGGACGCGTTTGTGCCCGTCTCACAACCCGCCCCGTGGAGATCCCTGCGGCAGCGTCAGCGCCGCGCAACGGCCATGCGTGTGACAGCGGGCATGGCTGAACCTTCCTCGCGCCGCATCCGCATCTGAATCCGACGTCGATACGCTACCTGTACATGTCCCTTTCATGCATCGAAGCCCTCTCTCTTCGCGCCTCGGTGTCTCGTCACGACAGCACCGGCCATGAGGACCGCATGTTCCAACTCCATCCTACCGCGAAGAGCGTTAGGCATGTACAACGGGCTGGGCCGGGCCAAGATTTACTAACAAGCCTCCGCTCTACCAGGCGATATCAGCCTTGAGCTGCAAGAACCTACATGTAAGCCCAAATGGCACAGCGGTGATCGCAGTGATACGAAGCACATGCCTGCCAGCGGACATTCCATGCGGCCAAGCATGCCAAGCCCGGAGTCGTTCAAAGTCGTGTCCGAGGTTACATGGCCTGACGGATCCTTATGATCCTGCGACACAGAACAAGGGTCGAAGGATGCAGTAGATGGTATAGTATAAGTACATCTTCCTCACTCCTCGACTTCCTCATAACCATCAGCAGTGGTGCGAATCACGGACGTAATGGACAGCTTACAAGAAAAACACCTCGACACCAAGCGAGGCCTGCACTACCGCTACTACCTCTCATCTTCCGGCAGCCCCTCCCAGCCAACACTCCTCCTTCTCCACGGCTGGCCCGACAGCGCGCTGCTGTGGCAGTACATGCTCCAGCACCTCGCCCAGCTGAAGCTCAAGATCGTCATCCCGGACCTCCTAGGCTACGGCGGAACCTCCAAACCCACCCAGCCCGAGCTCTACGATCACCGCCTAATAGCCCAAGACGTCTCGGAGATCCTCGACGCCGAGCACATCGACAAAGTCATCCCGATCGGCCACGATTTCGGCTGCTGGTTCACCACCAGATTCCACCTCCACTACCCGGAACGCTGCGTCGCCACCGTACACATCGGCATCGCCTACATGCCTCCCATCACCGAGATGCCATCCCTCGAGGCCCTCAATGCCATGACGGAGCAGCAAGTCGGCTACCCCCGCTACAGCTACTTCCACTTCTTCACAGCCCCGGACGCCCCAGCCATCTTCGCGCAGCACATGGAGAGTACCTGGCACGTCCTCCACGGTGACCGCGAGGACTGGATCAAATACATCTTCTGCACGCCCAACGCCATGCGCGACTTCATCGCCGCCAGTCGCACGGACGTCCCGCTCCGACCTTACGCGCAAGACCATAAGCTCAAACGGGAGTGGATGGCGGGCTTACCCACCGCGGCGGACTGGGAAGCGACGCTGTGCTGGTATCGCGCGTTCGTCGACGGCGTGCAGTCCGAGGCCGACACGTCGATCCCGGTCGAGAGGTACAGGTTGGAATTGCCGGTGCTGACGATCATGTGCGAGGCGGATTGGGTGAACCCGCCCAAGACTTTGGAGGCGCCGAAGCAGGCGGGGTTGTTGCCGGATCTGAGGGAGGCGGTGCTGCCGTGTGGGCACTGGTGCCCGTACGAGGCGCCTGAGGAGCTCAGTAGGATGATTGTGGAGTTTGTCAGGGAAAAGGGGTTTGCTGGATGAGGGAAGTTGACACCTCGGTGTCTCGGGAGTCGCAAGCGACTGGCTGATATCCTCGCTTCGCACATAAATTCCAGCTACCTGCTTCCGCACAACACCAACAACGTTCTCGCCTTGCGGCTCTAAGATTGTCCCTGCCGCTTCCCAGAGCGCCAGCCGTTGCGACCCGCGGTTGGTCACACCCGTCCTATGCCGCCAAGAGCAACAAACACCAGCCAACACCAGCTCAGGGGGGCCCATTCCAGCAACTCCTTGACATGAGATCCATACCATGCCCCCCACGCCCCCCCCCCAAATCAAACCTTCCTCTTCAACAACCCCTTGAAAAAATCAAAACTATTACTATCACTCTGCAACTGAAACCTCCTCCCGGTCCCCCTCCCCCCAACATCCCTCCCCGCCACCACCACCACCTCCTCCGCGACCAACATCCCCCAATCCCCCGAGATCCCCACGATCCTCGCCCGCGCCCCGCCCTCGGCCTCCAGCGTCACGATCTGATCCGTATGCAACCACGCCGCATAGTATGCGTCCAAAAACCGCTTATCGAACCCCGTGCGGCAGAAACGGGTATAGAGGTCCTCGAACTGGGTTAGGATGGACGCGAGGAGCTTCTCCTGCGTGAAGGGCGGGAGGTGCAGTTTCTCCGCGAGCAGGGAGAGGGAGGTGGTGGGCGCGGCGTTCGAGACGTTGAGGCCGATGCCGCAGACGAGGGTGTAGTCCCCGCCCGCGTAGGAGGAGTTGACGAGGATGCCGCCGATTTTGACGTATTTCTTCTCTTCGCTTCCGGGAGCAGGCGTGGTGGGGTCGAGGGCGTAGATGTCGTTGGGCCATTTTAGTTTTACGGGGATTTGGGCGTAGCCGCTATAGTGGTGGTGGTCGTAGGAGTGGATGCCGGCGACGATGGCTAGGGCGGCGAGGTACTGGATGAAGACCACGGGGGCGGAGGTGGAGAGGCTCAGACTGTGGCGGAGGACGGTGCTGAAGATGAGGCTGCCTGGGGGGGAGACCCAGACGTTGGTGCCGCGGCCGCGGCCGGCGAGTTGGGTGGTCGCGGTGGCTGTGAGGCCCGTGGGGAGGCGGGAGAGCCAGGTGGGGTTTTTGTCGAGGAGGGTGTTTGTGCTGGTTACCACTTCGCCGTAGAGGATTACTCTGCCGAAGGTGTGGGCGGAGTCGGGGTGGTGGGTGTTGTAGTGGTTGAGGTTGGCGAAGAAGGCGGGGTGGTTGAAGTAGGGTGTTTCTTTGCTGTCGGGCAGGCCGTCTTCGTGTGTGACTAGGCGTTTGGGGATGGTGTTATAGTCGAGGAGACTGTCGGCGGACTGGCCGTCAGCCTGCGTCTTCGCATCTGCGTCCATCGAAGTAGGCACAGGCAGTGCGTCCTGCACGCCACTCATGTCCCATCGTCCTGGCTGCTCGACTATGAAGGTGTCATTCTCGCCTTTGATGATCTCTCGACCATCGTCGCCCTTGGCGAAAATGCCATTCTCGTGCCAGGAGTGCAGCAGCTCGGTGATTTGGGAGGGTTGGGAAGACGAGAGATGCAAACGAGAGAGCGACGGTACCGCCTCAGTCTCTTGGCTGACTTTTAAGCCAAGCTTGGTCAAGCATGCTTTCATGAAGTCGACACGCTTCTTTTCATCGGCAATGAGCGCAGACACCACGGACGGGTAGTCGTGATGGCCCGAAGCCTCGTTCGGGCTGAGGTTGGTGCCGGAAAATCTGGGATGGTGTTAGCATGAGGTGGACTGGCGCTTTCAATAATGCTGGCATACTCAGGGTGTGGGCCGGTCAGTATGGCGCCGCCGTCGCCGACCTTGCAGTATACCACAGCTGCGTTGGCTTCTCCCGACTCGACCGCAAGCTCATCCGTGTAGCTCGCCAGCACCTCCACGCCTCGACTTTTCAACTTCTCAGCATCAACGAACACGCCTCCTCCGTTGTAGTATACTCTCAAGCTCTCGGGCACGATACCGCCACCTGTGGCAAGCGCTTCCCGGTTGACTTTCATCTCCGCCGCTCGAGTTCCAGCTTCAGAGTGATAGACAAAGCCCGGAAACGCCAACCCACGACAAGTGCCTTGGAAGAAACCGAGTTCTCTATCCCCGACAACTTCCATGCTTTTCTTCCCGACTTCAAACTCGCACCTCGAGCAGCCATAGTACCCTCCAGCACACAGACCGAGGTAAGAGCCGCCCATCTGCACGTACTGCTTGATACGTCGGTTGCCCTCGCCGTTCAGCGTGCGGCAGTAGCCTAGGTCCGCGCCGCCGGGCATGACGAGTAGAGCGCATGAGGCCGCCCAGGGCTCCTTCAGGATTTGGTCGCCGGTGACGGTGAGGACGGCGTAGTTTGGTCCGAGGAGTCTCCGAAGTGACCATGTTGCATGCCTGACAGACTCCAGTGTAGTGCCTCCACCGGCGTAGACGAGGACGTTGACTCTCTTGCCGGACATTGCAATATTTCGAGAAGGTCACGTGCAGGGCTTGGTGAAGGCCTTCCCTCGTCCGTCTCGATCGCTCTTCCGCTGCTTCTTTACACAGTATCGATCACGATGTCCAACACAGAGAAAGACAGTCAATCGAGTGAGCCAGTCCAGGATGATGACGAGCCTGATGAATGGTACGCTGCTCCGCGACAGCCGCCGCGGTCCACTGCTTCCAGCTGACAATTGCAGGGACAAGCGGATCTTCAGCACAGGCTGCGCAGGTGTGCTCCCATCGATTCGTCCGTGTACACTTGGTACAGGCGCTGATAGGAGTAGATGAGAACGCCGGCTTGAACAACTGTTTCTTCGAGAAGAAAGATTGGAGGGCTTGCAAAGATGAGGTGAGCGTCTTCCTGGAGGCTGGAAACTACCTACCTTCTCTCAGCAAACGCCTATGGGTGCCGATCTGAAGGAGTAGAGCTGACTATACGGTCCAGATGGAAGCTTTCAAGCAGTGCTGGAAGCGGCGAGGGAACGAGCAGCGGACGGAGTCGAAGGAGACTTGAAGGGGTATAGTTGGCGGACGTTCGGGTACGTAGCCTGGTAGAACACTCCACTCCCTGTATGTACACTACGCTGTGAGGCCGAGATCGGTTTCGAGAAAAAGGTACGCAACATGAACGGTTGAGCAAGCCAATATACCAACAATATATGTTCGTCGTCTCAAGATGGACGAGACAAGGCTGGAGCACGGGCCTCCCATATGCGGCTTCAATCGAAACTCCAAGCTGCAGCTCAGGACATATCAAACCATGAGCTATTCACCATCAACCACGGCAGGCGCGCGGTTTATCAGCTTCCTCACCGCGCAGACTGCCGGACCCGCGCGACAAATAACCACTCGCCGCGCGATCCAGAATCATCAGTCACGCGCCCTCGCCGGGGGTCCGCGGCGATGGCAGCAAATCCCACCGCCAGCATCTGCATCCGTCTCCTCGCCACCTAGACCACCACCCCCCGCTAAAGCCGCTGCGAACACGGCGGCGGTCCAACATGACCTCTCACCCTCCTCCGAATCAGACCCCCTCCGCTCCCTAACCGATGGCCTACAAGACCCCCCTCCAATCCTCGCCGAGAACGAGAAGCAAGTCGACTGGACGCGCTCCTACCATGGCCTATCATCCGCACCCTTCACGACCGAGCAGGCGGCGATCCTGCAGCAAGAGATCAAGTACGACGACATCGAGATCAAACCGGACGGCATCATCTACCTGCCCGAGATCAAGTATCGGAGGATACTGAACAAAGCCTTTCGACCTGGCGGCTGGGGTCTCGCGCCGAGAGGCGAGACGATTGTCACGGGCAAGGTGGTGACGAGGGAGTACGGGCTGGTGTGTGCGGGACGGTAGGCTTCCTGAAATTGCATCTGGCGGCGTTGTACACGCGCGCTAATATAATACTAACCCGCAGATTAATATCCATCGCCCGTGGCGAACAACAATACTTCGACCCCGATGGCATCCCCACCGCCACCGAGGGCTGCAAGTCCAACGCGCTGATGCGGTGTTGCAAGGACCTGGGCATCGCCAGCGAGCTCTGGGACCCTCGGTTTATCCGGAAGTTCCTCGCGGAGTGCGGGAAGGAGACGATAGTGGAGCATGTGACGACGAAGAAGAGGCGGAAGCATTGGATGCGCAAGGATGATGAGCTGAGGTACCCGTTCAAGGAGGTGTCGCAGCAGGGGCCTTCGAGTGTTGGGTCACAGCAGCAGCAGCAGCAGCAGCCGTTTCGGAGGTGATGGAAAATATAACGAATGGCGAGTGGAATGAGCTCTCCGATCCGATTGGCTTGAGTGTGTAAGATACCGTACGTGTACAACAAAGGTCAAGGCACGTCGGGCGGTCCATGGCGCTTTAGCAAACTCCCTCGCCCCTCTCAAGATGGCAGCGATTGGGCGTAGCAACGAACGACTGACTGCAATCAATATTAAGTCAACCTCTTTTCAGCGCCTCTCGGTCGAAAGTCGTCGTTCTCGGACATTGGGCAGCTTTCAGGCTGTTGACCGTCCTTCCAATGCTCAATGAAATTGACATCCGGTCCGATTGCGTCCAGGTGTACCGGTATGGCGTGGTTGCAGCCGTCGACTCCCCCCTCGAAGGCCGATCTTCAGCGAAGGCTGAAGTGGACATCGCTAGCTAGGAGGGCGGCGATGCTCTACTGCTTCGCCCCGACGGCTCGTCGCACATCTCCGCGATTTTGGAATAACGGGGACCATTAACTTTTGACCGCCCTTTCGGTTGACGCATGCAGGAAGGGTTCGTGTTCTGCATCTTGCAAGTCATGAAAGGTGGACCCAACTCTTGTCGACCGCTGCTATGCTACGCTAAGCTGTGACGAGCGGGACGGCGAAGCTGATGATTCAGCAGAGGCGAAAGCGTGGGGTAGTTGCCTGTGCTGCCCGTACACCCAAAGCGGTAGCACGGGGATCTAGCGTATAGGTACGGCTGTGGGGTTGAAGTCCTGGGCCATGCGTCACCGCTGCTGTACCGCCTGCACAAGCGGTCAAAGCATCCCGAGATGTGTGTTTCAGGATCAACCTGGAACGGGCTGCTAGCCAGCCCACGTTTCCTGCCGATCGAGATCGGCTTCGACCCTTCCCTTCCTAGAATGGGATGTTCAGTCAGCAAGCGAGCCGTAGCGAGCTGCTCTGATTCGTCCGCCGTGCATTCCCTCGACCTCACTCCTGCGCGCCAGGGGCACGGGTACAGAGTATTGCACAGCGCAGAGCTGAATCAAAGTGCCCGAGTTCATTAATCTACCGGGATCTCCCCCCCCCCCCAACCCCAACAAGCGGGTTGCCCATGTCGATGGAGGATGGCGGCCGCGCCTTCGGCAGGCGATTCAGCTCCGGCAGACGATGCTCCGCCCTATGCGTCGTGCTGAGGTAGTGTTGGATTGGAGAAGCGAGTCTCGAACGGGGGTGAAGGAGGGCGGTTGCCTTGGTAGGATATATACTATCGGTCCCCTGCGCAGCCATTCTTGACAGGAAGACGCACCTCTCCATTGTCCAAGCATATCAACTGATCGTTTGTTGATTATTCCATCTTGCTGCAGGCAGGCTAAGCATAGTACCAGTCGCCTCTTCGATCGAAAATATCGTCCAGAGTAACATACCGAAGCATTTGCCTCTTTCGGCAAGATCAAGCGAAGGCGATCGCAACGATGCTCGAATTCGTCCATCTCTCCGGCGCCGAGGCCGGGAAGGACCTTCAGACGAGACGGAAAGTCCGTTCTCAGGCCATGCGGGACTTCAGGCGACGGCAGCGGGAGGAGCAGGAGAAGAGCGATGGTCAGCCCCATCGTTGTTGAGCCCAATGGTATCGACGTGCAAGTGCTGACTATCAGGCGTCCTACTCAACAGGCAAGCCAGCCCGGAAGAAATCGACCTCCAAGTCTCGGAAGGCAGCCACGAGCCCATCGGAACGAGGCAGTTCTCCAGCTCAGGCTTCCAGATCCAGGGCTACTTCAACGACCAGCAGTCCATCCCAAGCGTCAAGGTCGCGGGCAGCGTCTACAACTAGCAATACCTCCTGGATCCCAAGCATCGAATACGGAACTAAAGACGGCTTGTTATCCGTACCAACTTTCCACAACACTTCAGTACCCCTCTACGACTGCTCCTTCGACCATTTCTCGCACTCTGGCGTTCAGGCACAATTGCCACCTGAGCACGCCCCACCAGAATGGACGGTACCCGAGAACATGTACCTCACGCCGGAATGGATGACGGTGCAGCAGCAGCAGCAACCGTACACGACGACGACCTCAAGGAGTCCGTCGATCTGGGGATCGGATACTGAGGATTATATTCAGAGTTCTGGGCAGATACCGCAGGTACCGCAGGGTTGCAGCTTTTGTCAGTTTTGTGCGGCGGCTACGCTGAGTGCGGTTTTGTGCGATGATTGCAGTATTGCGAGCTACGATGATCAGGCTGCTCTGGCTACGAGTTGGCATTGAGGGTGGTATTGATGGGCAATGTACTCGGTGCGTGGAGCAAGGTCGCGGTGCGCTGTGCTACTGTCCGCTTGCTACCGTTTGGTCATCCGGGATATCATGCAGCCAATGGTCTCTGGTGACAGCAAGCACGAGTGGATCAACTGGAAAGGCGAAAAGCGACGTCAGCTCAGTGTGTTCTGTCGACGCCTAAGCTTCCCGAACATTTTAGGTATGTCATGACATTGCTCCGAGTTGACTCGTCCTTTGACCAGGACTATTGCTAGACACCAGACAGCAGAAGGCGAAAGTGAAGAGACCGATATATCTCGAGCACACTCTCGAAGCAGTGTGGAGAGGAGACGAGAGGAGTCACAGACGAACTAGCACCGGGTTGTCCTCCTGTGCGGAACTAGGCAGTCAAGGTCTAAGGATTACCATATCACTCCCGTGTATCGCGACACAGAACCTTGCCCACAGACTTTACCCCCCCTCCAATCGCCTCCTGCATGCCATGCCACGAACAAGCTGGAGTGAACTGTCCTCCGTCGGACGGGCGGACACCACAGAATTCACAGCCAAAGCCTAGAGAGAGAGAAAGCAGGCAAACGAGATGAGCTCTGCCTGCAGAACCGTTTGCAATTGGCAAATCTGTCGGTGATGGTAATGAATCTTGTCCGCCGAAGATCTTACCAGCTGTTACAGCGCGTTGATGAACTTTGTGTGTCTTCGCCAGGGATTGGGTGCGTTTCTCCGTTGCTGCTGAAAGTCTGGATGTCCACCTCATGTTTTAGCAGAGGACGGGCCTTCAGTGGTCAAGGGGGAGTGGGCTTTCCAATTTGTGATTTGAACTCCGTATCCAGAATCGCATTGTGGACCATGTTTTCTTTCGTGCAATTGACTCTCCTTACCAGCCCGCTCGGAGATAGAAGCTTGTTACTGCGAGGCGAAGGCGAACATTTAAGATACAAGAGAAGCAACGAGTGAGGCCCGAGTCAAGGTGGTAGGTCACGAGCTTAGCTCACAGTTCAGCGTACAACGAACAGAGCCTGCCTGCCTCCTACATACCACAACCGTCAAACGAATGGGGCAGGGGGGGGCAGGCTCAGCAAGAACCCCGAGCGAGCGCAACACCAACAATCCGCCCACCATCATCTCATCGCGGGAAAAAGCGGGACGTCCGCTAGAAGCCCGACGACCCCACGGCCCCAAGACTCTGGAACCCAGCCCCAGCCCCAGCCCCACCCAGCCCCACCCTGCCCATCCCCGGCGCGCCAAAAGCCGGCGAAGTCTTCCTCGGCATGGGACTCCCAATCTCGCCCAACCCCGCGGGACCCCGGCTCTGATCCGGCGTCCCGACACTCGCCTCCCACTTCACCGCGAAAGCCTCGCCAGCACCAGCACCAGCACCAGCACCCTCCTGCCCGGGCTTCCGGCGCACATGCAGCTCCCCGCCCCCATTCTGACTATCCCCCTCCGTCTCGCAGATCTCCTCGATCTCGCGGAGCGTGGGGGCGGAATCCAGCATCGGCCGGTTCCCCTCGATCTGCCGGAGGAGCTTGTCGACGCCGTGGAAGCCGTCGCCTTCGCCGCGAGCTGCGTTGGTGAGCTGTTTGCACGCCTGGCAGACGGCGAGGCGGATGGTGAGGGGGCGGCTGACGCCGGCGCCGGTGGGGCGGGGGTGGTGGTGGTGCGGGGGCAGGCCGCCGAGGGAGCCGAAGGCGCCGTTCGCGGTGAAAGCGGATTGGTTCTGGGACCAGCCGCTTATGCTCGGGGTGGGGAGGTTCGACCAGTTGGGTTGGCCGAGGCCGGAGCCCTGTCCGAAGGGTATGCTGGGGGTGTTCCAATTGCTGCCGGGCGCGCCGAAGACACTGGGCTGCGAGCCGAAGCCGCCGAGGGGACCCATACCGCCGGGCGGACCATTACGACCAGCGCCCTGCATCACGGATGGACGACGACCGTCACCAGCGATGGGCAGGGGCTCGTCGTCATCTGCAAGCAAGGCTGAGCTGCCAAGGTGCTTCGATAGGTCGTCAAGGTCGCTGTTAGAACCCTTGCGCTCCTGACTCTGCGGCTTGACACTACTGGGCCGCTGTATAGGTGCTGGACGTGCGATCGGCTGATTGGCTGCTGACTCGAAGCGCTCCTTCTCGCTGGCCGAAGGCTGCCGTGAGTGCGATGCCATCTCATGTCTTGGCGCATCGTTCGTAGGCATCTGCTGCATCGGTGGCTGACTCATGGGTGCCGCATGGTTGTGCGGATGCTGCTGGTGCATGAAGTTGTGCGGTCCTTGGCCGGCGCCGGGTCCTTCGAAGGGGTATCCCAAGCCTCTACCCGGCGGCGGCATCATGCCTGGTGGAGGTGGTGGCATTCCGTTCATGTTCGGGTTGAAGGGCATCCGGTTCGGCACACCCATGGGCGGGCCGTGATGCTGCTGGAACATCGGCATCGGCCCACGGTGACCCATATTACCGTGCATCATGGGACCCTGGAAGCCAGGGAAGCCCATGGGTGTCATCCCACCGAACGCTCCTGGGTGCTGAGGCGGATGCTGCATACCAGGCGGAGGTTGCATTTGGTGCTGGTGGAGAGGCGAGGCGGTCGGCACTGGCTGCTGCAGTCCCATGTGCTGATTGCTCGGCTTCTGCATGATCGTACGCACTTGACCGGGGTGCTGCTGCTGCTGGGGCGGTGCATTGCCGGGCGAGGAAGATTTGCTCGGGACGCTCGATGGCTGTGACTGCGCCTGTTTCGGCGAGGAAGCGTGCGAGCCTTGCTGAGACGGCTGCCTTGCCTTCGCTGGAGTAGGAGCTTTCGGTACCGCAGGCGTGGCGATTGCAGGATGTGGCGAAGAGATGCCAGAAGGTGTCTGCTTAGGGTACACCCCCGGCACCGCGACCATGCCAATCTGTGACGGGCGTTTGGCGATCTGAGGATGCTGCTTCTGAGTCTGCGGCGGTTGGGCGGGTTGCTGAGCGGTCTTCTCCCGCTCTTTGACCTCTCTCTCCGCTCTCGCCTCGGCCTCACGTTCCTTCTTCTCCCGCTCTTCCTGCACTTTGCGATCACGCCCTTCCTTCTCACGCGCCTCTCGCTCGTCCCGCTCCCGCTTGCGCTGCTCGTCCTTCTTCGCCTTCTCCGCCGCTTTCTGCTCGCGCGCCTTACGCTCGGCATCATCACGGCGTTGCTGCTCCTCCTGTAAGCGACGAAGCCGCTCAGCTTCCTTCCGCGTTCGCTCTTCGTCCTGCTTCCGCTTCTCCTCGTCCTTCTTCCTGCGCTGCTCCTCCTTCCTCCGCCTCTGCTCCTCCAACTTCTTCTCCTCGGCTTCACGTAACTGCGCCTCCTCGGCAGCTTTCTCAGCATCTTTGCGCGCCTTCTCCTCCGCCTTCGCCTGCTGCTGCTGCTTCTTCTTCTCTTTCTTCTTCTGCGCATCCCGCTGTTTCTTCGCTTCCCGATCAGCCTTGGTCTTATCCTCGTCTTGTAGCTCCTCCAACAACTTCGCCTGACGTTCCGCGGCAACCTTCTCCCGGTACGCATTAAGCACCCGCTGCTCGAACATTCGTGCTGCGAAGATCTGGAACATCCGCCGGCCCTCCTGCATCCGCTGGTCCTCCGTCAAGCCGCCCTGTGCACTGTTAGCATACGATACGGCACGATCGCGTCCTCCGGAACTGACCATCTCGGACTCCTCATCCATGTCGTCGTCGTACTCTTCCTGGCTGTCATACGACGCCTCCTCGTCATCGTACTCGTCGTTCGCAGCTAAAGGGTCCTCATGGTTGTAGCTTGGGTCCGGCGGGTAGCCTCCTGGATGACTAGGATTCGCTGCCGCATACTCCGCCTCGCTCTCCCGCTGCATGCGCCGCTCGGCCAGCTGCTCCATCATCTCGATGAACTTGCGGCCATCATTCTTCAGCAGATCGTCGGCGACGGTCAGGAGGTTGTCTGCTTTACCCTTTAGCCCTTGCTGCAACTTCTCAAGCCAAGGTGTGAGGATACCTTTGACAGTCAAATTCTGGCCGAAGTTGAAGAAGTCTGGCACGCCGGCGCGCGGTGGCTCGGGTACGTCCTCGTCCGAATACTCCTCGTCTTCATCCGAGTACTCCTCCTCTTCGTCACTGTACTCGTCCTCATCGAGGTGCTCGTGGAGAGCGCTGGTCTTGTGCTGCGGTCTCGGCGGTGGTGCAGCTAGTGGATGCGGCCGACGCTGCTGGAGAGGATTCGGTATCAATCCGTCCACGGAAGAGAGAGGCGGGTGGTCGTGGTGTGCGTATTGCTCCAGCTCCTCATAGTAACCTTCATACAGCACCTCGAGCTCTTCCTCAATAGCCGTGCGCTTCCTCCCGCAGACGGTGCACGAGCAGGAGTGCTTCTGCTGCTGTTTCATCTTGCGCAACACAGCCTCCTTCTCGATCTTCAGCAGCGATTTGCGCTCTTCCTCACTAAGGCTGAGCCAGAAGTCCTTGATGTTCTGCCGCTCCTGCGCCGTGCTCGTGTTCCAAATGTTCCCATCATGGTGATGGTTGCCTCGGTGTAGGGTGCGCAAGGCGCTCGATGGAGGCGGCGGCGGATTCGGAAGAGGTGGTAGCATGCTCGGATCGTACCCGCCATGCGGCCTCAGCATACCTTTCTTCTTCTTGTTCCGGTTACCCACCGGCGACGGAAGGTCATAGCCGTTGACACCGGAGTGTGGGGGTATGTACTGGTCGTGGTATTGGTCGGTCTCGCCGTCGGAGTACTCGTAGTCGTCCTCTCCGTAGCCCAGCGGGTCCTCGTCATAGTCGATATCCGCTGGCTGACTTCCGTCCACCGGACCCTGAGCTGCCACCTTCGCCGCCTGCTTCGCTCGCCTCTTCTGCTTCTTCCGGTTGCCGCCCACGGCGCCTCTAGGTGTGCCGGGGGTGCTGGCGGCGGGCGGAGGTGCTGCTTTCGCGATTGTGGCCATGGTCGTGCACGGCGTAGGAGATGTGGGTGTGTGGCTCGCGGTGCTGCGGGTGCGATCACGGGTCAGCACGGAGATGTCGACGGTATGTGTATGTCGGTGTGTCGATTGCTGCTGGTATGAATAGGTGGGTGGGTACATCCATGGATGTGGTGACAAAGTAACGGGTGTGAAAGCCCCACCAACGCCGGCGTACCTGTCAAAGCCGCTCTCGCCCTGCTTGCACGCGTCGTGAGCTCGGCGGAAGTAGCGATGGACAATCTCCGTCAGTCTCGGGCACGCGCGGGCGTGAGTGTGTGATGTGGGTGTGGGTGCGGGTGGCTGTCTCGTCCCCGGTGATGGTGAAGCTCGCCGGAGTCAGGTACCGCCTTACAACGACGCCATATGGCGGTCTTGGCATCAAATCGTGGCGCAGCTTTTGGGCCTTAGCGTTCTGTTAAGGTATACAATCGCTCGCCAAGTCGCCAACTAATCATTATCCCTTCCAACTTCGCCGTCGCTCCATCAGCAGGCTCCACCGCCGTCAGCACATCCTGCTCAGCCATTGCTACAGCCTACTGCTAGCACACCTCTCACAACACCCTCCTCCCCATACCACTCCGACTGCCTCAGGTTCCAGACCCGATCGTATTGCATACGCAAGCTCCGGCCGTCTTTGCCGACGACCTGCCTGAGTCGCGAGTACAGCATTGGGAGCTACGTACGATCTGCCAACAACATTTCCTCCTCCGCCCCAACCGTGAAACAGCCATTCGATCATTTCAGTGCCGCCCGCCTCCAAGCCATCCTCCGCCATCCTCTCTTCGGCGTCGGAACAGTCCCTGCATCATACAATCTGCAGGCTTGCCGGATAACGCAATCGCGCGGCCGGAACACGCTTGTATACGACGTCTGCGGCGGCGAGATAGTAATAGGAGAGGACTTTTAGCAAGAGCACACCTCACCCTGATCTATCCTCAAACATCAAAGTGAGCTCGGGTGGCCCGAAGAATTGGCGAGATGGCACAGCAAGATCAGCAAGTGATGCGGAGGTACGGGCTGGACATACTCCCGTTGTATGTGAGGCTGTAGCAGACACTGACGGCGTGATGCAGAAAGCTGGTCATCATAGGAGACGGCGCGTGCGGAAAGACCAGTCTCCTCTCCGTCTTCACACTCGGTTACTTCCCTACAGTACGTGATCTCCTGTCGGCCACATGTGGATGAGCAAAGGCTAACAGCGCCATCCAGCGATATGTACCCACCGTCTTCGAAAACTACGTCACGGACTGCCGAGTAGACGGCAAATCCGTCCAACTAGCGCTATGGGATACAGCCGGTCAGGAAGACTACGAGCGCCTCCGACCCTTAGCTTACAGCCAAGCCCACGTCATCCTCATCGCCTTCTCCACCTCGAGTCCCGACTCCCTACACAACATCACGACGAAATGGTACGCCTGATACCGTGCACACTCGTCCTCAATGTGCTCTGCTGACACGGAAGTTCTACCCAGGCACCCCGAAGTCCTCGAACGCTGCCCCGGCGTCCCCATAATCCTCGTCGGCCTGAAAAAAGACCTCCGCGACGACCCCGTGGCGCAGGAAGAAATGCGCAAGAAGAGCGAGAAATTCCTCACCTATGAGGAAGGCGAGGATGTCCGACGGCGCATCGGCGCGAAGAAGTACCTCGAGTGCTCCTCGCTCACGGGCGAGGGCGTGGATGACGTCTTCGAGGCGGCGACGCGGCAGAGTCTGTTGTCGGGGGATCGGAAGGAGGGGAGGGGGTGTTGTGTCATATTGTGAATGTTGAATGTTGGAATGCGATTTTGCGAAGCGAAGCGTAGGGCAATATGAGAGGTGGAATGTTCGTTGTTGCACATGCATTTTTGAGCGTGGGAGGGATGCATATACGTCCGACGGGCATTTTCTTAAGAGAGGAGTTTCTGGTAGACTGGTCGGAGACTGGAGAGTGGAATGGCGTTGGGGAAAAGTCTGGGTGGTGGATATAGGGGAGGTCTCTTAGGGGCTGGCTGGCTAACGAGCGGCACGCGCATGTAGCGGCACAAATGGACGACCGTTCATCGCTTACTGCACGCAGTACCAATCTCTCACATGCACACTTGCCATCTGCTAGAGTATCGAGACCTGCACAGAAGTCGCAGAGGACCAGACACGTGATCATTGTCTGTGATCAACTCTGCTCTCCCTCAATTCACCCTGCCGTATCAAGTCCCGAGGAGGAGTAAGCGTGCTGACATTATTGTGTCAGTGGCTATCCAGACTTGCCTACCGGCAGAGATGCGCTGTCACCCCTAAACTTCTGCGGAGTCGACGTATTGCAGACTTCCTGAAGGGCTTATTGGTTGCCTGTTGAGGCTTTTGGGCCGCATGTCGGGCGGCGGAGTGGCTTGCATCTGCCGTCGAACTTTGGAGCCGATCATGCACAGTTCAATAATGCATGTCGATGTGTACTCCTTCTCCACAGCTTTTACTCGTAGCTATGGGTAGATGCTGTTGGTGTGGATCACTGTCTCTGGTCAGACGATGAACTAAAACGAGGGAATTCTGCCGTCTGTTGGAGGGGTCGCAAAGTCAATACCCCGTACCTTCGTTGCCGGAGAGTTTGACGTCGTGTGGATGGAGCGGAGGCTGGAAGAAGCGAGCACGTGATATCGAGGGTCCACACCGCCTTTCACCGCCGGTCGAACTAGTAAATTTCTGGAGTCTCGTGAGACTGCTCTGCTCCCTTTCCTGTGAACAACAACCTCCACACACCACCTCACCAGCGAAGAAGCACCCTACATTACTCAAGCAGTAACACATCCCACCCAATACCACTTCGTCGTCAACATGCCGCAGGCAGTCGTTCAGCACTAAAGGCACCGCTGGAGGTTCTCGCCTTTCGCGCGGGGCCTCCAGTCCGGTCACTGCTGAACGAGATTTTCAATCGACTCACGACGAACGACGCGTTGCTCCAAGCATACAGCTTGCGCAGCAATAGTACAGCACAGTCTGCTGCTACTGGCATACGGGGATACCCCTTCGCTTCCACGCAGACTACGACGAAGTACCGACTTGACCCAACTGAGGTCGAGCCCATAACATATACACCAATACCGCAAGTTGCCTGAAGGCGACGGTCCGCGATACAGATACCACACGAGCCGATACTCTCTGGAACGCTGTGGCGGCCAGGACCATACCCCTCTTAGGGCCATACTAAGATCACCTTTCCCGGAAGGCCAACGAAATGGCGAGCCCCGCATTCCCGCCTGTCTCGAACAGAGATGTTCAAAAGCAACAGCAGCAGCACAGTCTGCACATTCAGAACGGAGGAGTGCGCAAGAGCGCGATGTCGAAGAATACACCCATGAGCCGTGAGGACTCTACAGTCTCCGACGCGGACTCTGAAGACGAAGCAGAGGAAGGAGACAGTAGTGCCAACGAAGGAAGCGATGAAGAGGATAGTCAGCCAGATGGTTTTGCCCTGTCAGACACACAAGGGCAACCGCGTCTGGCAGGGTTCGGATCAGGTGACATGTTTGAGGACGACACGATGCAAGCCGTCGCGGGAGCCATTGCCAGCGATGAGGACGACGGCGATTATGCTGGCGTTGAAGATATGAGTGATGATGACGAGGATGCCGACGATGCCAATGACCAAGGCGTAATGCGTGCGGCGGAGCAGGATCTGCGGGAGGAGTTCGAGCGAACGGAGCAGCGCCGCAATGCTGACTCGATGACTGAGGATATGGACACGATGTTTCTGCAGGAAGACGAAGCTTTCGCACGGCGTCTGAACCTTCAAAGCGGTGAGAGTTCGCAGAATGAGTCTGCCTTCAGCGTCAATCTGGACGATGACCCGTTTGTTGGTCTTCAATTCGACGACTCTCTGTACCAAGAAATGTACGACGACGCCGAGAAGGCGCTGGGGATGTGTCTCTCAGCTGAACAGCAGCGTGATCGGCAGAATCGCGAAGACTCTGCGGGTACGAAGAAGCGTGTTCGGTTTCTGGAGCCCCAGGAAACACTGTCCCGGGGATCCAGCATGAGCAGCTCGGACGATCCGAATGACTTGTATCCGGATCTCTTCGACGCACAAGATGATCCGGCGCTGAGGCGGCGGTTTGGGCTCGATGTAGATCTCGATGCGAACTTCCGCATGGACTACAGTGATGCCGGATCATGCTATGACTTTGACGGCGACGAGGAGAGAATGGCTCTAGCCATCGATGACGAGGAGAGCGACTCAGAGGATCACGCGAGCGGCTTTGACGCGGAAAGTGGGTGACTGTCCGCCGCGCGTTTTTGGAAATGGTATGCTGACGTTAGAGAAGCCGAAGATGAAGGTGACACGACCGATGAAGAATCCGATGAAGAGAGAGACGCCAGGATCCTGGCGATGCAGAAGCGTGCCGCTGAAGCCAGGAAGAGTGTGCCGAGCACGCCCACACCGGCTGAGCGTAACACAAGTCCCCGTGCCGATGCTGCGAGCTCGCCTTCGACGCCGAGAACTGGCAAAGGACCCAGACTTGGAAAATTCGTCATTGACAAGACCAAGGCTACGATATCCAGTGATTCGACCGGGAAGAGAATCAACATCCACCCGCCTCAGAACCCTGCCGAGAAAGACAAGGCATTCTGGAATCGCGTCAACACCGTCAATGGTGCTCGCGGTGACACGCCTCGCTCGTCCACATATTACAGCATGCGCACTGTTGCCGTCGAGAATATGCCTCAGCGTCCATTCACTGCGCAATCCACGCTTGGCTCCATGTTCAACGGCAACCTGGACATCCTGCGCAACAACGACGCTTCCGGCATCGCGGGTCACCTCTTTCCCGGCCTTGTGCCACATTCCAACTCTTTTACGGAGGCGCTAGCCGGAGACAGTGAATCAGAGATCGAAGAGGTCAATATGCAAGACTTCATCGACATAGAAGGCGACGAGTCCGACACCGACGAGCCAACCTCTGCCTCGACACCCTCATCCGCAGCTGGACCACGCACCTCCTTCTCCTCCCTCGACACTCCGCGCAACGACAGCCTCCTCAATCATCTCGACCAGCAGCGCGGCCTCGTCGGCTCCTTCCGCCGCAATCAGAGTTTCGCCAGGCAAGCCAGCTCGCTGGCCTCGCACCCCGTCAAGCGCGCCTCCACACTCGAGAGCAATGCCCTGCAAAAGGGTCGTCGCGCCGCAGCCAATATCCCTATTACACCCGCACGCAAAAAGCGTGTCAGTCAGGATCTCAGCCTCACCGGCGCCGGCGTCCGGAAGGCTGTCGGGAGCCCGCTTGCTGACAGGCGGCCTCGGAGTCGAGGCGGGTCGCTGTCGGGTATGCATCAGACGCTTGGGCCGTCGCTGATGTGAAAAACGTAAGGTAAGCTATCGTGCATCGCCCCTTTTTGATCGGCGTTTTTGGTCCGGGGTCGGGATGGAGTGGGAGGCTATTGTGTCACGCAACGCAGTGCTTTACGTACGATCGGAAGACATTCACGACGCGTTTCCAAGGCGAAGCGAGTGCAGCATCTTAGCGCGGCGTTGGAGGCGGTATTTTGTCGGGTCGACTCGCTTAGAGCCGGTAGGGGAAGGAGATGGGGCGGCGGAATGTAAGAAGGAGCACGATGATACCCATAAGGCGCGAAAAGTATTGCTCAAAGTGTTTATGTGTTGGATCTTCAGGGATTGTCCACTGCGCCATGCGCGTGGGATGTCATGTTGGTGGTGAGATAGACCTGCTATGTTCATGAGATATTTTGATTCCTTTGTGTCGACCTCACGCTGGATGTGAAAGTCACGTGCACTGCTGAAGAATGCCGATGACGATGATCTTATCTTATCTTATCTCAGATGCCTCACATTGAAGTACGATTTCCACCCCGAAGGACCAAAAAACCTCGCAGAACAGTCGTCAGTCGCACAACGCCGGATACTCTCGCCCAAAACATGTCCTCCCAATTCCAACCCGGCCCAATCCCCGGCGGCGGAGGAGTCCCCCTCCCACCCTCCCCGGAGCGCCTCCAACAAGCCTTCGACCACGGGACCTGGTACGCCCTCGCCCTCTGGCCGGCCCTGCACATCGCCTGCACCAACTCCTGGGGCGGTCCCGAGAGCTTCGAAAAACGCGACTGGTTCGCCGGCGCCGTCAGCGATCTCTTCACCACCCGCCCGGAGACGGATGAGCAGGACCTGGAGACGTTTTTGCTGCAGGTCATGGCGGATGAGTTCGAGTGCGTGGTGGAGGATGGGAGTGAGGGAGAGGTTGCACGGGGGATTTTGGGGCTGAGGAAGGGGTTGAGGGGGGAGGAGGCGGGAGGGGATAGGTTGGCGAGGTTCAGGGAGTTGGAGGGGAGGTGGAGGAATAGGGGACTGATGAAGGGGGAGGTGCTGGTTATTGATCATGAGGCTGAGGAGGAGGAGGAGGAGGAGGAGGAGGAGTGGAATGGGTTTGATGAGGATGGGGATGTGGATATGACGGCGGGGGAGGAGGCCGTGCCGAGACTTGTACCGGCGGTTATGAAGAAGGAGAGGGTGGAGCCGGAGGTGGACGATGATGGGTTTACGAAGGTGGTGGGGAAGAAGAAGCGATGAGCACATTTTGCATAAAGAGCGCCAACATCATGATGCATAATGGTTCGCAATTAAAGGAAAATTGCACTTTATACGCTACATGACCCATCAAGCAGCCGCCTGAACCAGCGGTCTCCGCCCATACAACCCAACAAAAGCTTCGAACATGTCCCTCACCGGCTGCATAGCGAAGCTCTGGCCCACATCGAAGATCCTTGCCAGCTGCTCCGGCCGCACTACCGGACGGTCATCCTCCGCTTCGTCGAAGATGGGACCCTGAGCTTCAGTGTCTGTGGCAGGTAACGCCAGGACATCGGTCATCTCGACATCCTCAGCCAGTCGCTCGGCTGGGGCAGAGGCGGGCTCGATGGCAATCTCTGGCGCATCGGTGGCAGCTGGGGCGTCGGGCAGGGCGCGGCGCACGGGCGCTCCGGTAGAAGCGAGGATTCGCACCGTAGCATCCTCGAATAGCAGAGTATACCCTCTGCTTCCCCCCCCAGCCAATACAGCCATGATACTCTGATGACAGTCGTCTCTGTACACCGCCCGCGTCTCAGCAGGCTTGTACACACTAACACGCGAGTCAACCGCGACAGCAAACGTGCCGTCCGCGCTATTGACCGCAAACAGTGGGTCCCCGTTCGGGATGATGAGGCGTTGCTGCAAGGTATCCGTGACCAGATCCCAGACAAGCACTGCTTCCCGCACGACAGCGATGAAGTAGCGGTCCAGGAAGCCGACGTGCTCCAGGCGCTCTCCAGCCGCGATGCCGGGTTTCGTGGCCTTGATCTCGCCGGAAGAGATGTCGAGGAAGTGTACCAGCGTGGTGGTGCTTCCACCGGATGTGAGAGCAGCGGCGAGTAGTGAGGCATCCTCAGAGTAAGCCAAGCATGCTTTCCGAGGGCCGCCCTCGTATCCCGCTGCTTCGAGTGGTGAATCGGCACGCGCGTCCCCACTTCCCACCGGTAGCTCCACGGTGCGTCGGCATACCCACTCCACGAGTTGGACGTCGCCTTCGCCCTTCATCGCCACACCGTGCCGCACCCGGGTCTTGGGCTTCCACACGCGTACCCGGCCGTCCTCGCCCACCGTCGCGAAGCCAGCCGAGACAGGATCAGCCACGAGAGCCAACACCCTCCCACCACCTTGCGTCCGCTTCCCAGCGCGAGCATGCGGAGCGTCCACACGTGCCGAGAGCGTCCACAACCTCTGCGCTTCACCCCAGTGCCAGATCTTGAGGTACACTTCCCGCCTCTTCTTTCGCTCTTCCGCCAATTCCTCAGCACTCGTGGTGAGAAACTCGATATCGCTCGGCGGTGGCATCCACTCGTCGACCGTGGCCAGCCATTGCCCGTCATGGCTCATCGCCACGTGCACCGTATCCGGCGGCGCGACAGGTGTACGCTCGGGCCCTAGGTTGAAGTCCGTGACGTTGTTGCGCGTGAGCGCTTGTCGCGTGACGTGGCGTGAGGTCCGGAGGTCGAAAGTCTGCAGAAAGGGGCGGGCTTCGGCGGCCTCGGTCGAAATCTTGGGTTGCGTGGCGGGTACGGCGATCAGCAGCTGGCTGGCGTGGCGTGAGTGCAGTACAGCCGCCAGACTCTTGTGGCCTTGGGTCTCGCGCTCATACTCCAGGGTCGTGAGGGATGAGTCAGGGGCAGGACAAGCCAACTGCAACCCAGCGAAGTTCGCCACCGGCTTCAGCTCACTCGTGCTTAGCACCATGATGCTGTTATCGCCCATCTGCACCGCATACCTGTCGCCCTCCGGACTGACCACGATCCTCTCGATCTCGCTCGTCAGATGCGGTAGGAACTGCTTCTTACCTGTCTCCAGTTGCCACAGCACCAAGACCGTTTCCTTGCCGCCGGAAATGAGGTAGCTCCCATCACGTGAGAACTTGAGGGCGGAGACGGACTCGCGGTGCCAGTGCAGGATACGCGGTGTCGGCAAGCTGGCTTGGCCTTGGTGTGCGAAGACGGAGGCGATGTCGTCGTAGAGGTGAATCTTGCCTTCGATATTGCCAAGGGCGAGAGAAATCCTTGCGTGTCGCTTGTCTTTCTTGCCTATGCCTTCGCTGTGGGTGATTCGCGCGTTCATGCATGTTAAAGCGATACTGATGGGTATCTCTACCCAGATGTAATCACGCAGTGTATTGTTTGAGTCGTTGCGCATACCCAACACCAGTGCCGCAGGTCCTTGTGCGACAATATACTCGCCGTCAGACAGAACTTGCATGTCGTCCAAGCGCTTCTTCGCCATGTACATTGATTTCTTGCTCCAGATCGCTGTGCTGCCTTTGATATCCTTGAGATACAGCACGCCCGGCCCATGATCGTCTACAAGCCCACCAACCACAACTTTCGCGTCGCTAGGCTTGAGGTCTTGAGGCTCGGAGGCGTCAACGCTCCAGCGCCAGACAAAGCTAACTCCGTTGTCGCACACGACATATACGTTCTCCAGGTCCGCTGGATCAAGCGAGAAGCTACAGACGGAAAGACCTCGTCGCAAGGCGTAAGTCCGCACCGGCAACGACGTCTCAACTGATAGAACCTGTATCTCGCGTTGTGTGGCAGCGATGAGTACTGCGTCCGAGGTGGCTGGATCCTTGGCAAAGATGGGATCATGGTTGATGAAGCGTCCGCCCACAGAGGTAGACAACGACCAAGCAGGCTGCTTCTCTTGTTTCCTTGTAGCCTTCACATTCCCTCCAGCACCAGCAGTCTCGGCCAAGCCTTCCTTCTTGAATATCTTGACCTCGCGAGTAAGCTCCTGGGCGCGCTCTTGGAAAAGCCGAGCATTTTCTTTCTTCTCTTTCGTAAGGTTCTTCTCTGCCTTGGTTCCTTTTCGCCGCGCTCTACGCTCGCTGTCGGGAAGTTCGCTGAGCTCAAGCTTCCTCTTTTGCTGCCGCTGTCTCCTGGACAGTCGCGGGTTCGAATCGTCGGCGCCTAATCCATTGTGCACAACAACCGCTTGCTCTGCTTCTTTGGCTTCTGGTACATCGGCAGACAACACGCCGTCTTTTGCTTTGGTGACCTTGTCGTCTGATTCTTCTTCATCGTCACTGCTCTCAGCATTTGCCATCTTAACATCTCGCTCCAATACCTTGCTGGCATCTCGCTCTTCAGACACATCTCGAGGCCGAAGTCGGGCTTCTTCTTCCGCAGCCTGCCTCTCCTTCCGCTGCTCAATCCTCTTGACCCTTTGATTCCATCTCTGTCTGATGTTCTCCCTCGCTTTCTTGCTGTACTCCTCCCAAGGCTTGTTCTTGTACTTGCCCAGATTCCCCTTCTCAGGTAGCCCGTCGTAGATTCCAGCGTTGTCGGCAGTCGTTGTGGTAGGTCCTAGTGGGTGGCTCGCAGGCGGTTGCGGAGCGTCTTCAGCAATTTCGGTGTCCGTCTCCACGGGCTGACTCTTGCGTTTCTTCGTCTGCGTTTCGGGTACCGTGCCTCCAGGCGTATGCGGTAGCTTCACGATGGGTGATTCTGGCTCATGGCGGGCTTTCTTCGAGCTGGACTCGGCGACCTCGCTGCCATCTGCTTTGCGCTTCTTCGAGCTGCCCTTCGCTCCGTCGTTAACGTCTGCTTCCCGCTTCCCGCCTGACTCCGGGTTTCGCTTGGGTTTCGTTCTCGCCATGATGCCCGTGAGTAAATATTCGTTTCGGAGTGAAAGTGAAGTACTTCAGCAGCTGCATGTGCTTCAGCGAGATTCACCAAACTTTTTCTGCCACAACCGCGGAAAGATTTCCGCTTGCACTTTGCGACACCCTCTCATCACCAACCTTCAAACAGCAGCAGTGCAATACCCGCAAGCAACAGCAAGCAAAGATGATCATCCCCATCCGCTGCTTCTCCTGCGGCAAGGTCAGAGGCACCAACCCCCCACCCCGAGCCGCGACACCTCCCTAACACTACCCACAGGTCATCGCGGACCTCTACGAACGCTACGTCCAGCTCATCAGCACACCGCAGGGCACCGACGGCGACCTGATGCCCGATGGGTAAGAGAAGAGATCGCAACAGCTACTCAGCAGTAGAGCGAAATGGCAAAACCGGCTGACGCTTCCGTCCGTGATGTCCTACAGCGAGGCAATGGACAAACTGGGCCTGAACCGGTACTGCTGTCGCCGCATGGTCCTTACCCACGTCGATCTCATCGAGAAACTGCTGCGGTACAACCCGGCTGAGCGCGAGATTGTCAAGATTGGGCAGCGGGGTTGAGGATTACATGGGAGAGTGGTTGGCTGGCATAGCAAAAGCGAAGAGGGCCGGCTGGCATGGGAAGGGCAGCGGCAGATTGATTGATTTAGCGAAGGCGTTCCGGAGCTACAGGACGATACGGCTATAGGGCCTCTGCTTGCTTATGTTGCAGCAGCCTACGAGTCTCCGAGACACTGAAACAGCATCTACTGTGCAAGCAGCGGTATTGCTGTTGGCAGCAGGTCACTCGCTGCGCAAGCAGGCGGCGCGAGCAACAGACCTGTTTCAAAGAACCATAAAAATTACCGCTTCACACTGAACCTTCTGCAGAACTTATTGCAAGTAGTACCACCTATCGCCCCAACCGCCTCACCCACCCCCACCAACCACCTCCCTCCCCCACTCTCCTCAAATCCCCCACCACCCTCTCAAAAACCTCCTCCGCCCCCACCATCCCCGCCTCCTCCCGCCCTAACGCACTACACCACGTCTCCGCACACACACACCTCCTCCTCTCCGCCCCAAACCCCGCAAACACCTCCCCGGCCGGCTTGCCCATCTCCGGGAACCGCTCGCGAGCAATCTCATCCATCACCTCCTTGCACGTCGGGTAACAGTACCCGCGTGGATCATCCGTACACCGTAGCGTGAGGGACTGCAATGGGTTCTCGCGCCCATGGCGGCGGCGGAGGAGGAGGCAGACCCAGCGGAGGAGGAGGACGGAGGTGCGTTGTTGGGGCATGCTGGAGCCGTGTTCGCAGGTTAGACTCAGCCGCCTTAAATCCCCTTCCAGCAGCCTTTGGAGGTGTTGCACGGAGCAGACGACAGGGTACACGCCTTTATCTTCCACAATCTCCGGGCGTCGGAGCAAGAGGTGCAGTTCATGGACTTCTAGTAACAGAGGCTGGGTTTCGTAGTGCACGGCGCGACAGGTGCGGAGCAGAGCCGTGTGGGTACCCTCGCCATTGGAGAAGGAGTGTCCGGTGTGGGCGGCGCGGACGTTGGTGCCTTCGATGAAGAGAGGGGCGAGGGAGGAGTCCGAGAGGACGTAGGAGTAGATTTGCGTGCGGAGTTCGGGGGGCAGGTGGAAGAGGGGGGATGCGTGGATGGCGATGGATAGGGGCGGAGGTGCGGTTGCAGGGCGGAAGAGGTGGGGGAGTAGCGGGAGTTGGTGGAGGAGGTTGGTGAGGTGGGAGCGGATGGGAGGGAGAGGGAGGTGGAAGGAGATGTTGAACATGGTGGTAGTGTCGCGAAATGTATTCGCTCAAGTACAAGTCGGGGCTCCCGTTTGGTCACGTCGGCCTGCTGTGAGGGCGCGATACGTATGTTCCTGATTGTATCTGGATGCCTGCGGAAGGATTCAGGCAACATAATACCTGCGGTATCTCCAACGTGGCCCGAGGCCGTATCAGCCTGTATTCATCACTAGGAGCCACCTTTAAGTGGCGAGAGGTATGGTCAAGCAGGCGGCGTTTCGACCATGAAGAAATAGATAGGGCAAAGATATGACAGACATACTCAAATCCAGACCACGCTATGCTACCCATACAAAGCTGCCCTTCTAGCCCACCGACACGCCTGTGCAACAATGTATCGCCGCCTCACTGTATAGTATGCGCATACACAAGCCCATGTGCAAGTGCACAATGCCTCGCTCCAAGCCGCCCGCACACTTCCAGACATCGCCCAACGCCAAACCCGCAAATCACCACCACATACGCCACACCACACCACATCACACCACACCATAGCATACGCCCTGATACCCTCACACCAACGGCCCACCACCGCCCACCGCCTCCCCTATCGGACTCTGCTCCGCCAACCACTCCATAACACTCTCATAGCACAGCACGAACTGCCTTAGACTCTGTACCATACTCAACCGCTGCCGCCGGAAATCCTCCACCGTCCGCTCCACTAGGTCCACATCTTCGGCCTCCACCCAGGGACCCTCGGTCCCGTCGCCCTCGTGGGCATCGGGTAGGTACTGCGAGCCGAAGAAATCGCCACCCCCGGCACTGCCCCTCCTTGTCGTTTTACTCGCCTCCTGAGAAGACGTCCTGGGACCTTGCCCGTGACCCTCTCGAGCAGTAGCAGGTACGTGCTGCTGCTCATCAATCTCCATCCGCGTCCCTTCCTCCTGCAGCCTCCCCACCCCGACCCCCACCCCCTGCTGCCGCTGCCGCAGCACCTTCGAACTCCTCTGCCGCCTCAACATATCAATCACACTATCCACCGTACAAAACGTCCCCGTCCGCCCACACCCCGCACTACAATGCACCATCACAGCCCTCTGCTCGCCCTCGGGCTCCGGCCCCTTACTCCCATGACTCTGCTGGCCCGCAGCAGCCTGCCGCACCACCGCGTCCGTCTGCTCGACCAAACCGAGCAAGTGCGCCGGGTGGGCCGGCGCGCCGAAATCGGGCCAGGAGGAGTACTGCAGCTGCGTGACCTCGCGCATGGGCGCGAAGGGGTGGCGCTCGTGGCTGAGGGTAAACTTGCGGACGATGACATAGGGCTGCTGGTCGGGGCGGTCGTGCTTCTCTTCTTTGGAATCTATTGTGGCCAGGGGGGGCCCCTTGGGTTGGTTGAGAAGGCGGCTGGAGACGCGTTTGGTCGGGGCCGCGGGCCGCTTGTTCTGGTGCGCGTGGATCCGGGACATTTCCAGGGAGGCGCGCTTCTCGCTGAGGAAGTCGAGGTGCAGCGGGCCGTATTGCTTTTGGTCCCAGTAGTTGTGCGCTTTCACTTGCGCGCCCTCCTTCTCGGCTGTGAGCATGACGATGACGCGGATGTCTTGTTGCCAGACTACGTTCCAGAAATCCTGCAGAACAGGTCAGTATCGTCGTGGAATATAGGAGAGTGGGTAGAACACACTTCGAAGGTGGCGGGTACTGGAGCCTGCGTAGAGATGTACCGCTTATTGCTCCACGTCGCCTTGATGAAGTTCGCGTTGAAATAGTCACACCCCGTGTTCGCCACACCCTGCAACTTCACTCTGGAATGCTCGAACGGCCAAATATTATTATACCGATTCTTGTTCCCCTTCTCCAGCCCGGCAATCTGTACGCTGCTGTCTCTGCGAATCTGCGGTGGTCTCGACGCCGCCGAAGTGGAACTGCCATACGACACCTTCCCCGACAACGCATCCTCCATGCGCTTCTTCTCCCGCCGCTCAATCGCCTCGAATTTGAACGAGACCTTCTTGCCTTGATCTCTGTCATCAGCCGCGTTGCGCAACCAGTTCGGATACTCTCCGCCGTTAGTCTCCTTCTGCGGATGCTTCACCGGAATCTGACCCACGCCGCCAATGAGATCCATATTCTGTCGAATATTACCAAAGAACGGGTTCGCCGGCTTGTCGGTCAACGGCATCGGGCAGCCACCGATAACAGGCGCTACGCCGAGTCGCAGGGGTCCATCGCCAGGGTGTTGCATCGGCCCAGCGTCGACGCCTGCTTCAACATATTGCGGAAAGCTTTTGCTGAACTCCACGAAGCCCCCCTTCACGATGTGCAGTGCGCCTTCGTAGCCGTCGCTCCGGAACTTCTTGATCATGTTCATGCAGATCTGCGCATCCTTCAGCTGGGCCGATGATGCGTCGTACACGATGATGTAGCTGCTATTCGGCCAGTTCTCGAATCTGTTCCTCTGCGCGTCGTCTTTGAATGTCTCGGCCAGCTTCTGCACGTTGAATGAAGGTCGTTTGAGCAAGGTCGTGGGTATGCACAGGTTCAGCGCGCTTGTTACGTGTGATTTGGCATAATGCGTCGATACCCGTAGGTCAAGAATGAGCATATCGTCCGGATGCGATTGCAATAGCGTGACTACGCGCTGCGGAGTGACGAGATACTGCTCCGACTCGCTGGAGTTGCTCTCAGGCAGTGTCTCGGACCGCTGCACCTTGGCGAAAGCCTGCGCGCCGCTGATGTCGTCCAGAGGCAGCTTGAACCGCGGCGCCCCCTGCGAGCTGTGCGGTCTATCCCCCTCGTGTGGATGGAAGTGTGCAGGCGAGCCCTTCCGCACCGGCTCCAATTGAGCGGCCGAGCCCGGCGACAGCACCCTCTTAGGAGACCGCATGAGCTCTGCCGAAGCCGGGTCGAGTGTTTCCACCGACCCCAGACGCCGATGCGATGCTGGCGGCATCTCCCGTGTCTGAGACCCCGGCTTCAACCCATGCTTCTCTCCCGTCTTGCTGTTGGTTTTACTGAGTTTCGGCATAGGCGGCGGCGCACTCATCTTGAAGTTGCCGCCCAGGCCACCAAGGTTGAAGGCTTTGCCTTCCGACTGCCGGCGGAAGGCATCGAACTGAGGGTCTTGGTCGACGGGGACTATACTCGGGGAAGCGGCGGCGGTGGATCGGACGGCCGAGGAAGGCGGACTCCAGTTCTGTTTTGCGTGTTGGGGCGAGTCGGTCAGGAAGGTACCGCTCTCTTGTGCTTGAAAGCCGAAGTAATTGGGACTTGGCGATTTGGCGGCGGAAGATTGATGGGGTGTGGCTAGACGCGGCGTTGTCGCGAAGTAAGACGCCGTCATCTTCTGAGGGGCGTTGGAGGCGGGTGTTTTGGCAGGGAGGGTGGTGGAGGTGGAGGAGTAGTGGTGCGGAGCGGGTGGTGAGGTTGCTGTCTTGGCCGCCATCATGGGACCGAGTGTAGGAGTTGGGGTGGAGTGACGGGGTGACGTGGGCTATGTTGTCGCGTGTGGCGACCACGTCTACCTTATTCTCCGAGAGACATGTTGCATCTTGTGCCGCTCATCTCAGCTTCTCAGGCTGTGCTGTTAAAAGGGACCGTGACCCCTTGATCTGCATACGTCATTGCCCGTGCTGCCTCAAAGAGACATGCTGTGGACATGGACAGTCGAAAGCGTGGGGTCCGCCAGCTGCATTGATCACGAATCGCAGGAGGCACGTAGGCCGTACGAGGTCCAAGCCGTTGAACAAATGAAAAGTGTCATTCTACTTCAATAATTACCCGTCATATGTACATGTACAGGACACCATCGAACAGTCTACTCACCATTTCCCCTTACAAGGCCTCACGAATCGTCAGGGTCCACCATCACCGAAAGTCTAGCGTGCTAGAAGCGGCAGATCGACAGTCCTTTGACAACTTGAACCTCATCTCACTCGTCATCCCTTCCCGCTGACATGGCCCCCTCGAGTCTTCCACTCCACTCCTTGATACTACTGGACTGGCAAGGTGCTGTCGCCTCTCTGCTCACCACCGGAGCCATCATGTGAAAGGGTTTTGAAGCAGTCTGAAGCCACAATCACAGGTCTGGACCATCTAGCACAGGTCGCGTGCCGCCTTTGTGGACCCTGGGATCGGAATCGGGGAAACTGGGTCAAGGCGATACCACGACGCCGCTGTACAGAGTGGCGAGATACACGCCGCGGGGCCCGCGGAAGCAGCCCCAGTCTGTGAGGATGCGGAACGAGTCCATGAAAAAAATGCGGTGGCATCTGCTCGTCGGAACCCTTGGCCTCCTACTGTACGCCGTTCATCATGCCATATAGCCTCAAGCGCAGGCAGCATCTTCTTACCCGTCCGTCATGGATTTGCTTGCCAGCCGTGGACGGCTAGGCTGCCATGAAAGAGAAGACGCTTGAAAGGTGTTGGTAGCCTTCAAGCCTTCCACATCGAACAGACAATCACGATCCCTTCCAGAGATTGAACTCGACCGGCGCGACCGAGCAGACATCAATTTTCGACGAAGCGGAGTACTCTAGCCGTGGGATCTATACATGTAGGCCCACCCTTATGCTGGATGCTCGCGCTTTTCCACCTTCATACGCAAGACAAAAGATTGTCGTAGTAACGTCGTCGACTCCACGATTGTTGAAGTAAGGGAAGGGAGCTCACGCCGGAAACACGCTTCGTTTCTTTGGCATTTTCCTTTTCTCTCGGTCTCACAGCCTGCCACTGAAGTCGTAACGCTTGCTCTCGCTTTCGCGTATGAGTGCAACGATATGAGCATCAAGGTTTTGCTAACATTTCCACCCTCAAGAAATCCTGCAAATTTCACTGACCTCTGACCGCAACCTGGCGGAAGGCCCGCATCTTCAGCTCTCGGCCTCGGCAGTGGAGACCATGATCAATGCTTGCAACAACGAGACATTGGAGACTCAACAACCGGCAAAGTCCCGGCTGGAACATGCAACAGCCCTTGCACTGGATCGCACAGACTATGCCTCCGAGTGCTCGAACGCCCACCCCAACCGCGTGAACTACCGCTACCGTACATCTCATTAACAGGCAACTGGGCGATATCGATCACCTGCCCGGTCATGCAACAACAAGGCCGGCCGCCGTCGTAGGCACCTGCAGCTAGAGGCTCATTCACACATGGTCATGGGGGTGTTCGCCGCAGAGGCACCCAACGGTCTTCCAAACCCGCCAGCAGGACCCGGCGGCTACCCGAATCCCACGTCCTTCCACCACCACGTTGATGGTCTTGCCCGAAAGGCCGACCGACCTCTGAGCAACTTCATGGGTCAAACCGAACGGCACTGTACAGCTACCCTTGGCTTTAGTTCCTCCCTGGAAGATCCGGGTACGCACGTCGCTACCCACAACGAGAAGGACGTCAATCTCGCCAGCTCCAGACCCTCTCAAGTAAAACAACGATCTGGTGTTCGAAGGAGGCGCTTGCCACTGAGGCAGGCATGATTTTTTATGGACGGAGGCCGATGCCATCGGATGTTCGGTCGATCGATCAATCCCGAGCTAGAGGTATTCCAGAGTTGAGGGAAACACGTCTTGTATACTCAATTCACTCGAGACTACAACGATGGCCGAGGTGGCGAGTGTAGCGTGCAGGGTCGGACCTCCAGCGGACTGCTGTACTGGCGAAGTATGCCAGGGTCTGTGTAGGAGTCTTCTCGATGAGACTTGTCCGGGTTACTCGTATAAGGCTCCAAGACAGTCAATGCCGCTTCTATGCCCCATTTGCATGTGGGAAGATCGTGATGTGGGCTGTTACGCGTTGCGAGCACCGAGACGAAGTGACCGGGAGATGGAAGAGAGCCGGGATGAGGATGGGGAGTTGATAGTTGTGATGGAGGAGGTCGCCAAAGGTCGCGTTAAGGAAGCAGCGGATGCTCGTCGATCCAACCTGACGCGTTATTGCGGCTGGCTGCACGGCGATCTTCGGAGATTTTCCTCGTATAAAGGAAACTTGCTGTTGGACCGCAGAGAGTTGCGTGCTCCTGAATTCGGGACATAGGGCGTAATAAGGCTGATACCTTTGGATATCACGAAGGAGTCTCGTCGTTGTCACTTTTACACTTTGCCGTCGCAACACTCAACGTTTGAGGAGCCGATAGGGCATGTCATCTTAAAGACCGTTCCCCACGTTTGGCAGGGATGCCGCTTTCGGCCCCTTGTTGGCCGCGTTTTAGGGCGGAGATCTCTCGATCTTCGACGCATGGTGCCAGAAAACCCCTATACAGCTGACGGGGAGAGAGGAAGAACGAGATTCCACCAATTTCATACCAACCTCGACACTGGACCTCTCGCAAAGCCGGCGGCATCACCAAAGCTTACGGGAGCATGATATGTTGTACATATAGAGAGCAGCGCACTGGCCGAACAGCAGCAGCAGCACCCGCCCGAGTCTGCAGCTGAAGCTGAAAGCTGCCCGATCATTGGCACCACCACCACCCTCCCGCTGCAGGCCGGCAGGCAGACAGGATTCCTGTATTTTTGTAACGCCGCCCAGAGGGAGCACGCAACATGCCCTTCAACACCCTCTCCGTCGCTACCGCCGTCACCCCCTCGGTCATCGAGACGTACTTCTCCCACTTCCTCAACCGCGGCCCCCTCCGCCAGAAGCCCACGGCACACATCTCCTACCACGAAGGCCTCCGCCTCATCCGGCAGTTCCTCGAGTACTCCTCCAAGCACTCCGTCGAAGACCTGCAGGCCTTCACCGCGCAATGGGTGCCCGCGCCGACATGGGTGAGAATCTACGACTCGGAAATTGCACCGCAGTTCCTCGAGCGCGCCGCCCGGCTCCTGCAGGCCCAGCTCGGACGGCGAGGCCTGGACAAAGTGGGCGGCACGACGTGGTGGCAATGGCGGCGACCCGAGGCGCCGCTCAGGGCCGAGTGGATCGAGATGAAGAAGGATTTCAGTGATCGGAAGAAGACCGGGTTGAAGTGCGACAAGTGTATCCTGTATGTGCACGGCGGCGCGTACTACTTTGGTTCCGTGGACGAGCACCGGTATCAGATGCAGCGGCATGCGCGGAAGCTCAAGGCGAGGGTGCTAGCGCCGCGTTATCGTCTTGCGCCGCAGTTTCCGTTTCCGTGCGGCTTGCACGACTGCATAGCGACGTATTTGTATCTGCTGGAGCACTTCCGGCCGGATCAGATACTGTTCGCAGGCGACTCGGCGGGAGGCGGGATGGTGCTGAGTTTGCTCGTCACGCTGCGGGATCAAGGCCTGCCTTTACCGGCTGGTACGATTCTGCTCTCACCTTGGGTGGATTTGACGCACTCTTTCCCGTCGGTCGCCGGAGATGGTGCAGGCGACTACATCCCGCCTCATGGCTTCCACCACAAGCCGTCGATGGCCTGGCCGCCTCCGCAAAGCGATGGCATCAAGAGGGCGGGTACTATGTTCGAGCAGCCGCACTCCGACGCAGTGGAGCTACCTGTGATGGATGATATAGATATGAGGAAGCGCAAGAAGCGGAAAGGCGAGAATGGCGAGGAGGAGGACGACGACGAGCGGCCGAGCATGCAGGGGAATGGGAAAGCGCGGACCTACAACGCGCTCCCGGGCATGGGCGAGAATTTGAGCATCGTGTTGGATGGGAAGAACGTCGAGATCAAGGAGCAGATCCAGCTCTACGCGCCGAACGATCTCTTGTCGCATCCGCTCGTGTCGCCTGCGATGCAACCCTCGCTTGGTGGTCTGCCGCCGATGCTGATACAGGTTGGAGGTGCTGAGCTACTCCGTGACGAGCAAATTTATGTCGCGCACAAGGCGGCGAATCCGAAAGCGTACCCTCTCGGCGATGCGATTATGGATGAGTACGATCCGCGGCGGGAAGCTCTCGGCCGATATCCACCCACGGACGTTCAGCTTCAGGTCTGGGAGGATCTCTGCCATGTGCCGCATACGCTGTCGTTTACACGCCCGGCGAAGTACATGTATCGCTCGGTCGCGCAATTCGGAGCTTGGGCGCTGGCGCATGCGCAGCATCAGGGCGTTGACATCCGCGACAACGACGACAACGTCTCAATCATCAGCTCCGGGCCGGAGGATGAGGGTGAGAGTTCGAGTGCTTCGACTAGCGACCTCAGGCGGAGGAAGAATGCATCGTCCGAAACCGACGGCAGACTGTCTCTAGGCGCGGTGGGCCGAGCTGGCGACCCCATACCAGCGTTTCGCGACCACATGATACGGCAGCGTGTCACACGACACGGCGTGATCTACAACATGGCGTCCGAATCAGAGATCGCGTGCTTAGCCCTCGATCCCGCCAGCATCGGAGTCATCAAGCAGGGACCCGTGCGGAAGTGGATGGCGAAGAAACGGGAAGCCGAGATGGCTTTCGGCAAGGATGCGAAGAAGCTGCAGAAGATGAAGGCGAAGGAGCTCGCGCTCGGGTACGACGAGATTCCCGGTGAGACGCCGCCGCCGACCGCGCTGGTGGGGAGGAGACGGAAGGGCGTGGCGCCGGAGGAGAAGAAGAAGCAGAAGAATTGGGGGCTGGCGATGTGGTCTGGTTGGGGCAGTAGTCATGATGAGAGCATGCTCAAGCGGGAGGAGAAGGCTGAGAAGGATGCGGAAGGGAGGCAAGGTGGTATGGCCGCGGGACAAGCGGAGAAGGTGGGATATTTGAGGGTGGACGACAACAGGCCGCCAACGGGTACGGCTACTTCGGCGAGCACAGCGGTGCCGAGGTCGAGGAACGGTACCGTCCACGACAGCACGAGGAAGAAGCGCCGCACGAGCAGCGTCTCGGTCTTCACGGCTCCCTGGTCGCAGAAACAGGTGGCCGAGGACTCGCGCCCGCGAAGTCGCAACCACCGCGTCACGGACACGGGACAGGCGAGCACCACCACCGCCACGACAGAAGGTCTGCCGCGCGCCGACAGCTCGACCCGTCCAGCTTATAGCCGGCGCTCCTCGGCCTCGACCACGACTTCCTACGCTTCGCGACCGATCAGCATGGCCGTCCCGACCGCCGGCGAGGTCGCGCCGGATAGTTATCGTGTTCCCGGCAGTCAGAACACGTACCTCGACCCTCACGGCAGTCGGCCGCACAACGGTGTCAACGCTTACCCTTTTCGGCTGCGGCAGCCGGCTTCTAATCCTTCGATCGCTACGCTGGACAGTAAAGCCGCGTCCACGGTTTCGGGGCGCGGCGAGGGACTGGGCGTGGGTGGAGGTGCAGGTGCGGGAGTGCGTGCGAGTGCAGCGCCGGTGGAGATGCCCGCGCATGCTGATACGCATGTGGCGGAGATGCCTACGCCGGCTAATGCGCATGTGGAGATGCCTACGCCGGCTGATGAGGCGTATCGGGGGTCGGAGGGGAGTGAGGAGCCGGTTTCGGCGATTTCGCGGAGTGGTACGCCGCAGAGGGAGATTGTGTCGGCAGGGTCGGCTGTCTCGAGGAGTGGCACGCCGCAGAGGGAGGTGGTGTCTGTGGGGTCGAGGAGTGGTACTCCGCAGCGGGAGCCTGTGTCTGTGGGATCGAGGAGTGGTACGCCACAGCGAGAGCCTGTCTCGGTGGGCTCGAGGACGAGCACGCCGCAACGGGAGCTGGATCCCGTCGTCTCGCCTGAAACACCTCCGAAAACTTCGCCGTTCAGGGGCCCGGCGGCTATCTTCGACAATCGGTCATCACTGCTAGGTGCGATCGGTGCGGATGGGATGCCGATTGCGCCTCTGCAGGGCAGGAAGGCGAACGCTGGGTTCCCGAAGGCTTCAGGGTTACCGAATCCGCCAGCTGCGAGCTCTTCGGCTGGGAATGACGCGCATGCACCTACTACCGTTAAAGAGCGCGAGCGAGCTGCGTCGTTCAAGACAGGCAACCCACCTGCTGACCCGCGAGTCGCAGCTGCTGCCGCCGCAACGGAGGGTTCCGTAAATGGCGGAGACTCTTCGCCCGTGACGCCCATTGATGGCGAGAAGCCGGCGATGTTCAAGATCCGGAACCCGGTCTACGATGCGAGGGCAGCTCCCACGCCAGCCGAGGAGCTGGAGGCGGTCGAGAAGCCGTCTCCCGAAGCGCAGGTAGCGCAGGAAGTGCTCAAGAAGCCTGGCGAAGCCACCGAGGCGACGAAAGCCGCGCCGTTCAAGCTGAGACATACCGTCTACGACCCCAGCGTTGCTTTCGGCCAGTCCCTCGCCCGCAAGCCTTCAGATCCCGCTTTACCGTCTTTGCCGTTCGTGGAGAAAGACAGGCCCGCCCCACCGCCGGCCGCTCCCACACAAGCGAAAGAGTCAACAGAAGCGGAGAGAGTTGCCAACCGCGCCATGACGCCCGTCGATCAACCCACTCCCACTCCCGCTCCCGCCCCCAACGACCTCCCGCCAAACTCGCACGTGGTAATGCCTACTCTCGTCGCCCGGCGACCGATCGCTATGTGGCAGAACACGCCTCCTAAACCGCCACCGAAGGACGGAGAAGGGGGAGGAGGAGGGAGAATGTTCCCGCTGGCCGCTGCGCTGGATCGCAAACGCAGTAAGGAGCTGTTGCTTAGTGGCAGTAGAGACAGGGATAGAGAGAGGGAGAGGGATAGGGATCGGGATAGGAAGACGCCGAGCCCGACGACGATGATGACGATGGGGGGAAATCATCATGCTGGGGTTAACGCGAATGCGCCGAAGAGCAAACTCAGCGGTGCTGCTGCGGTGGCGCCTTCGATTGGGGAGATGGGGTTTGAGAAGACGGCGGGGCGGGGCGGGTTTGAGTTTGGTGG
>NAJQ01000222.1:9484-40990 GCA_005059865.1 Friedmanniomyces simplex
CTGCAGGAGAACTACCTCGGAACCAGCCCGCAACGCACGAACCAGTACAACGACAACCCCAAGCTCAAAAAGCTCGCCACGCTCGATCTAGTATCCAAGGCCGCCGACTCCATTAGCGATGGTGATCTGGTCGACCGTATGATCCATGGCAGCCAGCAGCAATGGGCCCTCATGCCCACGCACGCCATGTTCGCTTTCGTGCGCCCGGCGAGCTTCATCTACGGCTCCCTGGCCGGACACGGCCAGACGCGCTTCACCGCCTGGCTGCGCAAGAACTCGAACCAGAGCAAGCTGGTACGCATGGTGAAGGAGATCCAAGGGCACATGCGGCTGCGCGTCAGCGCCGACCGGCACGAGGTACGGCAGACGTACCTTCCGCTGATGTACGAGCGGCTCATCAAGCGGTTGCGGGTGGAAGGGAAGGAGGCCGTGCCGGAGGTCATCGAGTTGATGGATAGTTATTTTCTGACCAAGGACGATTGGGAGGCTATTCATGAGCTGGGAGTCGGGGAGGCGGATTGGGAGAGGGCGGAGAATAAGATCGAGACGCAGGCCAAGGCTACATTCACCCGACTGTACGTTGTCCCCAACAACATTCTGGCCGTATTACCTACTAACAGTTTGTTTCTCCGCAGATACAACCAGCAATCCCACCCCCTCCCCTTTACGAAAGCCTCGCGAGTATTGGCTCTCAAGCGCGCGCCTGCGAAGGAGCGCCCGGATCTCGAGGAAGCTCTCGAAGAGTCTGCGGACGAAGCGGGGGATGCTGCGGAGGCGGCGGCGGCGGCGGAGGCGAACGAGGAGGAGGACCTGGACTTGTCGAAAGACAAGTACGTCAAGCAGCCTAAGAAGAAAAAGGCTGGTGCGGCGGCGGGAGGCAAGGCGGGTGGAGCGAGTAAGAAGAAGAAGGCTGCTGCTGCTAGCAAAGATGAGGAGGAGGAGGAGGATGAGGAGGAGGAGAAGGGGAAAGGGAAGGGGAAGGCGGCCGCGAAGGGGAAGGGGAGGGCGAAGAAGTAGCGTCGGCATGGGTGGATCTGGGGCGTGGATGTCGCACAAGTGCAGGCAACTGGCGTGGTCGTTACCGCTCCCCGGCCGGCCTGCCTATTGACTCTCGACGTCAAGCCTAGGGTCGATTGATCTTGCTCTGCCGGCTTTGGGCGCCCGCTGTTGCATGGTAGTTTTATGCACATACACATGGTACTTAGAAGCTGCTGACGGGGCTGGCTATATCGCGAAGCTCGGCGTAATCTTCTGTTACCGACATCCACGAATTCAGCAGACAATCCAGTGCCCGCATATTTACTACTCGCAGCACACTCGAGCTCGCTGTTGTGATCATGCTCTGGACCGCTTTGCTATGAACCAACCCTATTCGTGCGTTGAGAGTCGCCTGGAACCGTCTCGTCATTGATCCAAGTCAGTAAGGAAAAAAGGTGGTGAGGCACCGCCTCGCTAACCTCTGCGCAGTCTTTGTCTCCTGTACACACTGCAAAGACATTGCCAGACACATCGCGAGAAGTGAACGACATCCAACCAACCGCCCCATCGTAACTAAAACCCACTACCTCAAATCCCCGCCGCCTTCTCTAACAAGCCGAATTCGTCTGCGTAAGAAGCCCCAGCTCCCAAGGCAGCATATTGTAATCCCCCGTCGCAGTCGGATCCACCCCCTGGTAAAGATACTGCAACTTGCAAGGGCTGATACTCAGCGTCTGATCCACCTGCGTGCGCACCATCTCGCCGCGGCTGATACTCTTCGTCCACGCCCCACCCTCCCCATCAAAGACCACATTCGTCGACCTCGCGAAGGGATTCGCCTCCGTATCCGCCAAACCCGTCCAAACCCCATCCAGAGCGTCCGAGGTCCAGGAGCGGAAGTACCGGTTCCCATCGCTCCCGATGGCCTCGACGATGAGGAGGTAGGTGCCGTTTCCGACACTGTAGACGTTCGAGGCTTCGAAGAGGGCGTACTGGGAGTCCTGGAGCGCGACGACGGGGGCGCCCATTCCGGAGGGGAAGTCCGAGAGGGAAGTGGAGGAGCGGAAGAGCTGGCCGTTATCGTCGGAGGAGAAGAGGTGGCATGTTGTCGGGTCGCAGATGAGCCACATGTCTACCCAGGCGTTGGTGCCGGCGTCTTGTTGGATGAGGGCGGGTTCGGAGGGGTAGAAGGCTGGGGAGGGGGAAGGTTAGCATTCAGTCCGCGAGCAAGGGTGGTTTGGGGATGGCAATACGCACTCTTGGGAGCCGTCCACCCAGATGGATCGGTGATATCCGTGTTGGTTGAATAGGCGGCATTGCCGTTTTGGTACACGAGGTACCACAGTTTCTGGGGCTCGAAGTAGAAGATCTCCGGCGCAGCACGGTAGCCAGATCCGATGGGCGTCTGGTCTAGGTAGTGGAAAGTGGAGGATTGCGCGTCGGCCCAGTCAGCGAAAGTGATGTAGACCAGGCTGTAGCCGGACTCCTGCGCGGTGCTCGCGAAGACGTGGTAAGCGCCATTGTAGAAGACGACGGAGGGGTCTTTGATGCCGGCGATGCCGCTGCCGAATTGGGGGCCTATGAGAGGGTCGCTGGAGCTCCATTCGAAGCTGGTTGGGAGGGTGCCTGTTTCGGTCGCAGATGGTTCCGCCGTCGAGGTGGTGGACGAAACGACGGCAGGCGTGGATGAGGCGCTCACTGGTGCGACATTTAACGAGGAGATGGCAGTGGAGGAGACCGCAGTGGAGGAGATCGCAGTAGAGGCGACCGAAGGGGTCACCGCAGTGGTGGGAGGGTCGACGGTGATGTAGTGAGTGCAGGGTGTGGTTGCCACAGGATCGACGGTGGACACCGAGGTCGCGGACTTCGTCGAGTTGAGGCTGATATACTCGGTACAAGGGGTGGTGGTGTTGGCGTAGGCAGTCGAAAGCGAGGTAGCTTTCCTGGTAGAGTTGAGGCTGATGTATTCGGTACACGGCGTAGTGGCAATCGGGTCAACCGAGACTGCGGTCGTGGTGGTAGAGTTGCGACGGATCCATTCGGTGCAAGGCGTGGTGGCAACAGGACCCACTGAGACAGCGGGCTTGGTGGAGTTGAGCCGGATCCAGTCGGTGCACGGCGTAGTGGCCACGGGATCAACCGAGACCGCGGTCGTGGTCGAATTGAGCCTGATCCATTCGGTGCATGGTGTCGAGGAGGCTGCTACGGGCGGAGCAGTGGTCGGATCAACCGTGATGTATTTAGTGCAGGGAGTAGCTACCGGAGCCGCGAGTGCTGAAGAAGAGAAGACAATAGCGAAAGCCGCAGCTGCGAGAAGAGAGAAAGACATCGCCGCGAAGCAGATCAAATGAGTGTGGTGGTGATATCAGACCTCGAACAGGCCAACGGCGATTGGGGGCTGTACTTGCCATATAACAGCAGCCCATCGTAGCGCTTCATCTGTGTATAGTAGCTGCCGAGCTGGTGGTCGCATCGCCAAGACGTCGTTTATCGTTTCATTAGCTGTATTCGCCTCCAGATACAGTGCAATGGAGCATCGCAAAAGTACATCTAGACAGTTCAATCGACCCGTCCGCGCCCAGGGAGGAAGTCGAGGAGCGAAGTGGCTGGCAACAACCAAACACGCCGCTTTCGTCCGGACCATGTGGACCTGGTCCCCAAGATATATCTTTACATGTTCTCGACGCGCCGGGTAGGTTGTATGTGAGGGTGGGTGTACGGAGGTAGTGGCAGGAGGATGTCTGCTGCTGTGGCGCTATCGGGCTTGCTCCCTCAATTTCGGCTCGCAGTCCTTCTCTGCGTCAGCTTGACAACCGCGTCGAGTCGCCAAGGTCTATAAAGAGGAGGAGGCATCGTCGGCGAGCGAAGATGCGCCAGAATCGCGCAGAAGTATGTGTACAACTGTTGACGGCGAGAGCGCTTGTCGAGGAAGATGGCAGGAGGAATGGAACGCTGCGATAAAGTCAAGGAAGCCTCGCCTCGAGGCACTCCCGCCACCACCAAATCCTCCCACTCCTCCAGGAAATATACGGCCGCAAAACATCATGTGTAGATGCGGACAACGAGACTTCACTACCATGCAGATCGACGAGCGGCGATTACTGATCATGTCGCAGCATAGTGCTCCGCTGCATCACGCACGCTCGGATCCGTGCCGGCACGCGTCAAGGATCACTAGTTGGGTCGAGGGACTGGAGCAATTGGACACCTGTATGGCTGGCCTCAAGTCTGGCTACTGAGCCCGCGTACTGTTGCGGTGTCCCTGTACGGTTCAAGATGGATTTGACAGGTCTGGGAAAGGGTGCTTGCCCACATGAACGAAAGGCTGTGAGTCACGAAAGTCAGCACGGCAAGAAGACGAACATTGTTCTACTGGTGTTGGTGAGGTATAAGTATGCCTGTGATCTCCCTACACTGTCAAACCACAAGCTCCCAGCATCCCTCCTCCTCCTCCAGCCTTTTCGTTGCTCATCTCCATTCACCCCAAGCTTCCACACATTTCATTCGGCAAGCATGGCCCCCGTAACCTTCCACCTCATCGCCGCCCACCAACCCAAGGACTTCCTCAGTGCCCTGCAAGACCTCCCTCCTTCCTCTCGCCCGCTGTACGTAGGCGAAGTGCACCACTGGATGCACGCCCCCACCACCCTCTCCACTGTAGCCCTGCTCGGCAGCGGCGCCACCGTGGCCCAATGGCACTACCTCCTCATCCACCCAACCAGCAGCCCCCACTCACTCTCCCTCCCCACGGGCTTAGCCCCGCATGTCCAGGAGAAATGGTCCCTCACCTCCGGCATCTCCGACGACCTACTCGCCCACTACGCCCCCGCACAAGCCAAACGCCTCTCCAACCCCATCCCCCCTCTCCCCCCCGGCTGGAGCACCTCCAACCACTCCGGCCTCGACGCCTCGATCCCACCCACGGATCTCGAAGCCTCCCTCGCCCTCAAAGCCCTCCCCCTCGGCTCCAACAAAAATACCGACACCCCGGTCGCGCTCAAAGACTGGATCCGCGCCTTCGGCACCCAGCACCCCGGCCCCGTGCAGATGCTGAATCTCCTCAGCTTCAACCCCGGCCGACGCGCGGACTTCTACAGCTATATCGCGGCGTTCAGCGCTTCGGTCGGGAGTAAATACGGGGGCGAAGGCGCGATCCTGAGTTTCGGGCACGATGTCACGGAGTGGTCCTCTCGCAAGGAGGAAGGGGCGGGGATGATGACTGTTGCGGAAGCGAAGGAGAGTGAGAAGGGGTATGGGACGCAGGAGGGGCAGGTGGTGGGGTGGGAGGATGTGGGGTTGGTTTGGTATCCGAGTATCTGGCATTTCGCGAAACTGCTGGATGACCCGGAGTATGCGGCGGCGGATAGGAAGTACAAGGTGGGCGTGCTGAGGGATGGGCCGCTGGTGTGTTGCATGGAGGTTGAGATGCGGTATGAGGATGCTTGAGCGAGTAAATGCGTACATGGCTTGCGAGACATGACACACGGTTTCTGCTCAACTCGTACTAAACACCCGTCCATGAGCCATCTGCCACGCGTCAGCTTCCATGCACCTTCCATCCTCATCCGCTTCTTCATCAGTACATACAATATCACCTCATACCAGCTCCGCCGCTCATATAGCCGCCCCCAAAGGGAGCCACACCCTCCAAGCCTAAGCCTCCGGCTGAGGCCCCTTAGGCGGGTACATCTTCCCCTCCTTCTCCACCTTAGGCTCGCACGCACAGCGATCGCCCTCCGGGACCTGGTCGAGGACGCTGGGGACGTGGTTGCCGCAGCCCCACCAGGTGGCCTTCTCTACGCCGCGGGTCCGGTCAGTAGAGCACCGACCACGAATCGGACTGAGGGGCAGATAGGACGACGTGGTTGGGCACGATGGTGCTGGAATAGGAATAGGAGTAGGAGGGTGACATGGAAGAGGGTTTGGGCGAGGGCTTACTGCAGGTCGAGCACGTGGACTTTTTGCACATCTTCGGACGAGTGGGGTGGGGTTTGATGAGGTCTTTGATAAGGGTTTTCTGGTTCTAATCGGACGGGAGTACCTTGATGGTCGGCGTGGTATGAGTGTTGTTGTTGCTGTCGCCGTCAGCTGTGTGGTCTGAGGTGATGTCGGACAATCAGCCTTCGTACCTACATCATACATAAGCTACCCCTCACCCAGAGCCCGACCACAAAATCCACGTACCATTGCATCCAGCTTATACAAAGGAAGGCACCCTCGCACAACCGCTGTCCCGGAACATTGACATTCCCAGCAACCATGTCTTCCTCTGCCTCCTCCTCCTCCTCCCGCAAACCCACCCCCAACCAACTCTCCCTCTCCCTCCCAGGCCCCACCGCCTACCTCACAGGCCACAACCCGACCTCGGGCGAAGCCATCGTCCACTCCGCCCGCCCAATCGCCTGGCACCGCTACGACGAAGACAAAATGGCCATGGCGGTCGCCTACACCACCTCCTTCCCCCCCGACCTCAACAGCGACGCCGACGTCCACTCCCACGACGCCAAGATGTCAGCCGCGGGCGGCAAACTCGGCCTCGTCTCCGGCGGCGGCACGGTGCTGCGGTACGTGGATTTCGCACCGGGTTACACGTGCATGATGCATCGGACGCAGTCGGTGGACTACGGGATCGTGCTCGAGGGCCAGATTGTGAGTATTCTGGATAGTGGGGAGGAGCAGGTGATGGGGAGGGGGGACGTGATGGTGCAGCGGGCGACGATGCACGCGTGGAGGAATCCCAGCGAGACGGAGTGGGCGAGGATGATCTTCTGTTTGCAGGATAGCAAGGCGTTGTTTGTGGCGGGGAAGCGGTTTGGGGAGGATCTGGGGCGGGGAACGGAGGGGATCCCGGCGAGTGGGAATGATGCGTGAGGGTGGAGAGTGTGTTTTGGATGGAAGAGCAGGTACGCTGGAGTGGCCGTCTATCATGCAGAACGCTCTGTGAACCGACGGCGTATTGGTCACGATGTGGATGTTGACTAGTGTGCATGTTGGAAGGAGCCGTTACAGTCTACTCAATACGGCATCGGCATGGGCGAAAGATGCCCGTTCTTGTCATACTTCGCCTCTGTAGATATCGTCAGCTTACATCACCATTCCTCAAGGTCGATCGTGCTCACTGAAGAACGTATAATTCAACGTTATACTATCAATCCCCTTCATGTTCGGATCCTTCAAGAACTCCGGATCAATGTAGAAGAACACGGGCATATCCACAGTCTCGCCCTTGTTCAATCTCTGCTCCTCAAAGCAGAAACACTGTATCTTGCTGAAGTACGGTGCTACCTGCGCAGGCGTCACGGAGTAAGTCGCTACACCTATGATGTCCTCTGTCGGCGACTGGTTTGTCGCGGTATAGAATGCTAATGCTGTCTCCCCGGGCAAGACCCGAACTTCCCGCTGCTGAGGGGAGAATTTCCAGGGCAAAATGTCGGACGTGCTGCCCGCGAAGGTGATGCGTAGACGGCGGGAGCTGGTGATGGGGGTGAGTTTGGCGGCTATGCTGTCGGAATCACCAGGGTCGAGCGTGCCTCCATGGGCTGCCGATTTGATGGGTTGCCCGCCCCAGCCGGTTTGCTGACAGATGGTCTTGTAGAGGGGCACGGAGCCGTAGGAAAGGGCGACGGTGCCGAGGATGATGGAGAGGGTGTAGTAGAGTGTGTTTGCGTTCCTCTTCTCGAATGGCTTGCGCAGGTGATCCATACTCGGGACAGCATCTTGTCGGGGCTTCTGCGTTGTCTGGAGGCTTCGTCTCGGCTGGTGTCGTAGGAGAGAAGGGCGGGTGGAGTGGGCGCAGGCGGGACATGTCCATCGTTTTGCGGCGAGCTCTTGCAGGCTTCGGTATCGCAGAGGCCCCATATTGTGTGTGTGTCTGGATGTGAGATCGATGCTGTCATCCGCTTCGGAAGTGATGGGCGAGTTCGCCGCAATATGGCTTGGCAGCGGCGACCTCGACTTCACGAATATACATGTACACCCGACGTTCACTGATTCAATGAATTCGAAAAACATACAGTCATGAACAGACGAACATGTCATTCCCAAAGTGCGGCGTCTGCCACGAGCAAGACTCCAAGTACAAGTGCCCCATCTGCGAGCTGAGATAGTAGGTATACCTTTCCATACTTCTCGCACTCCCCTCTGACAGCCTGTAGCTGCTCCATAACTTGCTACAAGTCCCACAAACAGCACCACTCCGCCGAAGAAGCTACCGTGATCCAGCAGCAACAGCAGCGAGCGAAACGAGACCGCCCAGGAACGACCCAACGGGCTCCGAAAGTAGACTTCACGGGCTTCGAGAACGATCCGGACTTCAAGCGCCTATTGACCCGCTACCCCACCCTTCAGGCACAGCTACAGCTGATTTATGCTCTGACACTGGAACCTGGACCGAGCGAGAAGTGGACCTGGAACAAACAGCCCCTTCTCAGCTCACTATACCCCTCCGCATCCCAGCCCTCTAACCGCGGGCAAGGAAGAGGTAGAGGCAGAGGGCGCGGCCGCTATGACCACCGTGGCGGCGGGAGGGGCGTGCGCGGCAGCCTCAGAGGAGGCAGGGGCATGAATTTTGACGAGCCGCCGGAGGACAGAGAGCACGGGTCTTGGACGCAGGCTAAGGGAGATAAAGAGGCTTTACTTGCGATCAAGAAGATGAGGACTGGAGGTGGAGAGGATGATGAAAGGGCGGAGGGGATGCGGGAGTTTGGAGAGCTGTGTTTGATCAAGTTTGGGCCGGAGAGGGAGGTGAAATCGACGGATGGGCCAGACTGCCTAACGGGTTGAAAGCGCAGCGGATCATGAAAGGGAACGACGCTCTATCCCATTCCCCAGGAGCAGTATCAATCCCTCGATCCTTCCAAGCCAAGCCACGCAGGTCCGTGATCCCGGCAAAAGCCTCCATTTACCCACCCCTATGCGCTTCTTGCATGTACAAAGGCGAAGCATGGGCCATGTCTGCAGCGGGCAGTTGCAAGTATAAGAAGCTCAACGGTCTTGTCTCCGAATGGCAAGACCCTAGACACCTCCTCCCGGCTGCTGATCCCGCTACGGGGTACCGGCCACCAATACATCATTCCTTAAATGTATACACCGAGTGCTCCATACCGCTCGAACGAAAGACATGGGCTCCGATCTCCTGACACGATCTGATTGTCAGTCTCGATGTCACGTCTCGGAAGTGCTAAGGCAGTATCTCCCAGCTCCTCCGAACTGGCCTCAAGGCGGACCAGCCTTAGTCCAGCTGTTCTCCTGCCACGTTAATGTCGGGAGTGATGCGTATTGGATGTCCGCGGGCGAGTCTAAAAGCACCATCTCCCGGTTCATGCCTCCATGCCGTATACGACGCGCGCAGCCTCTCCGGCAATGCGGCAAGCGCTACAAGCTGGGACAACGCCAGCCGTACTGCAGTCTATGTTCTGAGGCGCGGAGAGCGGTGGACTGATGCTTCCACGAGTCAGGTCGTCGGCAGTCTCCGAGCTTTCACATGCAAATTCTGGAAGCTTGGACCTCCGTACCGAAAGAAATTCATCTTGACCGCTTCGAAAGTTCGCAGACTGCCCAACATTTGAATGACATACACCAACACGGCATCTGAAAACCCTTCAACGTCTGTTCCTAAGCTCAGCCACACGACGGCGGCGATGTCGGCTACTCGCAAACCAAGAAGTAGTCTCTTCCGGTAAGCCCTTGTCATGCCATTTAAGGGAGAAAACAGCCTGACCGTAAACGCAGTACGCGCAAGCAGCCCATTACCGTGATCGTCGGATGGCGAGACGACATCTTCTACTTCTACGAAGACCTGCTAGTCCAGCACAGCGAGTTCTTCGCAGCCGCGATGCGCAAGCAATGGAGGGAGGCCGACGAGCGGACGGTCGAATTACCCGAGGATCATGCCGAACACTTCGAGCTGTTTGCTAGCTTCATCAACACCGGCAAAATACACAGCATGCAGGACGATGCAGCCGACGACGCCGAGTGGAACTTTCTCGTCAGCGCCTAGTTGCTTACCGACAAGGTCTTGTCTGTTACGTTCCAGAACGCTGTGCTCGATGCTCTCATCAGCAAGCTGGTGAACGGCAAACGTCACCCGACCAACCTCCACGAGTACGTCTATCCGTACACGGCCGGCGACTGCGGCCTGCGGCGTCTGATGGTCGACATTGCGGCGTTCGAGTGGGACGAGGGTCGGCTTGAGGCGATGACCGTGTCTCCCGCATGCGCAGTCTTCTTCCGCGACCTCGCCGTGCGCTGCCGGAACACGAAGCAGAATATCCGCAAGGAGGACGCGTCCTATCGCACCGATGATTGTGTGTACCACGAGCATGGCGACAAGCTGTGCTATCGCACACTCTATATAGGCGCTGGAAAGTGAGGGTGGGAGGCGAGGTAGTCGACGAGGCACGGTGTCGGGGTGGCGTGGATGCAAGGATTTACAGGGCAAAGATGCGACTACGGTGTGAATTCAACTTCAGCTTGCTTGTGCCACCTGGTTGAGGGTTATCTGCTGTTCAGGGAACCTCATTTGGCCGCTGATCCTGTGCTCGAAGCAATATAAGCTGGTGAACCGAAACCGTCACCCGATCGAGCTGCGTGAGCACGCCCATCCCTAGACGGCCGGCAATTATGGCAATGGAGAGAACTAGTGTTTTACTTGCTTGGCGTCTGTACTGTATGTTGCGGAAAGGCTTCATGTCTACAATGCGAGACACTTCACACAAAACACTGCATGCAGAACACCAACAACATAATGCGGCTTTCTGTTGCACTTGAGCCCGCCATCGGACACACAGTAGAACTTTCGTTAATTGTATCGGTTTTGCTGGAGCTCACATCCACTTACCTACATGTACTCGCGGCCTCCCGCAGCGCTGTCCGGTATGCTGAAGCCACCACCCAGCAAATACTACCGGCCGGAGTTAGTGACACAAATCTCTATTACGATGGGGCTAGAGCTGACACGCGTGGTCCACGAACCAATCGGGCAGCAATGGTTTTAAAACGCCTTTTGGTCGATACTGCCGTCTTTGATTGGAGGGAAGAGCATATGGCCAGGGTCGACATGGGTAGGTGGCGGCAAGGCTTCTACCGTGATGTTGGCATTCGCCGGCATGAGCTGAGTAAGGCTGATCGGAAAGGCGAGGCTCCGTACCTCGAGCATGACTGCCTCTTATCACGACCACGTAGCGGCGGGAAAGGCTTGCTGCAGAACTATGGTCCCATGAACGGCCTGCAGGGTTCGTAGCGCTACGGCGGGCTGTCGAAAGGGCAATTGAGTATGCACCGGGACATACACGTGGAGGAAGGGTATAGCGATGGCTCCTTCCGGGCAGCTTAGACACTGAGCTGTGAGCTCAATAGATCTTCATTCCTTCCTTCTCCTCACCCGACAAACCAACCCCGTCTGCCTAACAAACCAAAAACAGTACAATTCCCACTCCCTCCCCGGCTCCACCAACTCGAAATCAAACCTCCTCAGCACCTGCGGCACCACCTTCGCCATTTCCAACTGCGAGATATTCTTGCCCAAGCACGTCCTCGTCCCGGACCCGAAAGCCAGGAAATTCCGCTCCATCACTTTCAGTCGCTGCTCATCGGCTTCGAGCCAGCGTTCCGGTCGGAAAGCGTAAGGGTCGGGGCTGTAGACTACTTTGTCGCGGGCGGCGACCCAGGGGTTCATGCCGACGATGGTGCCCTCGGGGAGGTGGAGGCCGGAGACTTCGGCGCCGCCGGCGGGGACGACGCGCTCGAGGAGGAGGCCGACGGCTGGATGCATGCCTTCAGACTTGTCAGCGTTGGTCGCGTAAGATGGACTTGTTGGTGACATACGCAGCGCTTCCTTGATCACGGCCTGGAAGTACCTCAGATTTTGCGCCTCGGCGAAGGTCACGGGGTCGGATAACTCGCCCTTTCGATCCGCTGCGTCAATCTCTGCAAGCAATTTCTTGTGCGCTTCCGGGTTCCGGCAAAGGTAGTAGAAGATGGCTCTAAGCGAGGCAGCAGTCGTGTCCGAACCGGCGAAGCTGCAGGACATCAGCCATAACCTCCTTGATGGATTGGACGCACCGCAACTGACATGTTACTAGCAGCATTACTGAGCAGCTCATCATCGTTCATAACCTGCTCGCCCTCCCGAAACCGCTTGAAGCGATCCAGCATATCCTGCAAATGCACCGTATTGAACTCCTTGTTCTGATACCGCTGCAGGTTCCGCGCGGCGAAAGCGACGATATACCGCGACGAGTTGAGGATCGCCACCGCAGGTATGAAGCTGACCAGCCACGTCGTGAAGGCATTGCCGAAGAGGTACTTGTGGAGATAGGGGGCCTGGCCGACGATGCTGTTGTAGACCAGACGGCCCTCGATAGCGGCGATGATGTTTTGAACGTCCCTTTCTTGCTCCATGAAGCCCATGCGGTTGGAGAAGGTGATGGAGGTGATGACGTCGAAAGCGTACCACTGTGCGGTCGTGAGTTGGAACAGACGTAGGTAGCATATAGGCATATGCAAGCTTACGTGCACCCACTTCCCAAAATCAATGTCTTGATCGACCATAACGTCCAGCTTCCGCAGCAAGAATGGCCGAGCAATCGTCGTTCATCGGCTCGAGCTCCTTCATGGTACTCATCGAGTAGGCACCCGCAATAGGTCGTTTGATACCCTTATGCCGGTTCTCATCTCGCACAGAGAACACCGTCGGTACCTGTCCGCCCGGCGCCTTGATATCAAACATCTTGTAGAAATCGCTCTGCAAGGTCGTCAGCCTGCCGTTGATCCTGTAGCTGGAGTACGAGGTATCTGACCTTCCAGAACTTGCTCGTGATACCGTACACCTGCGGAATCAGACTAGAGTCTGAGAACGAGACATGCTTAGGCCCGATACGGACGAGAGGACCGTATTGCTCATGTAGTTTGAGATGGTAGTTCATCTGCAAGCCGGTTGCGCAGCTCCATATCCGGTCGACGTCCGATATGCTGGCAAGAAATGGTCCAGGGATCTCACGGAGTCCGGGTCGGTATCTGATGCTTGCTAGGTACAAGATAGTACAGAGGAAGAGTATGCCTCCAACGAGTTGCCAGTACGCCATGCCTGGTAGAAGCTTGACGATGGGTCGTGGTATGAGAGAAAATCTCAGAACATGCCAATATCTAGATTGAGACCGAATAAGGAGTATCGTCTCATTAGCAGCTCCAAACAGGTGAATATCCTCTCATGTACACTGTGGCCAAGATCTTCTCCTCGTGTCGTACCAAGCCGCGGTACATGTACCGTGTGGGACTTCAAGAAGAATATAAATGCAGTCGGCGGGCACGGCGGGGTATGATGCAGGAACAGGAACAAACCCGAACGGTAGGAACGGGGAAGCTTCCATGGCTCTGAAGGGGCCAGGAATTTGATGTGAGCTTTCTACTGTTGTCGGCATGAGGATCAATATCGTTTGGAGTAGGTATCTGAACTATGTTGATGGGTCTTTTCATCGATGGGCGGTGTTGCATTTATAGCAGCTGAGCACTACTTCGAGGCGCTTTCGTCAAGCTAGAGGTACCTACGTAAACCAGTAGTCCCTCCGGCAACCAAGTAGTTCGCTCCCAGATTACTTGCGTATCGCTTCCTGTTGTATTCCTCCGCCGACCCGTGATGCTGGCAATGGCACACCGCACGACGCACGCACACCCAGACCAATCCAACAACACCCGCCCTACCGCACCGACTGTCCATACCCCCGCTCTGACCGATCCGTATTCCTATCCACCATGACATACTCGCTGTTCCCACTATGTTCTCTCGGCGTCTGCGGTATTGTCCCAGGCATGCCTGCCATGAGTGCTGCCGTTTCTCCTCTTGCGGCGGCTTGCGGTCGGACGGCGGCAGGTGGTCGAAGGGAGGTTGACCCGGGCATTTCCGTGCTGTGTTGCTGCTGCTGCTGTTGCGTGGGCTCGGTCGTCGAGGCACCTGTGTCCGCTTGCCGCGCAGGCGAACTCCCTCGGGAAACTCGTGCGAGTCGCTCCTCGGTCTCGCGGAGTCTTGCTTCAAGTTCTTGGAGTTGTTGATGGCCTGAGGTCACGATTTGCTTTCTACAAGCCTGTCAGCGAGCCGGGCGGAGGAGGCAATGGGTATGCGAGCGTACTTCTGCTCGACCGTCTGCTCCAGGTGGCCTACTCCGGGATCCAGTCCGAACATGGAGTCCAGGTCCTGGGAGAAGCTCTGGACGATGTTGCTGCATGCTCATGAGCCAACGCGTAGCTTTGGAGGGTATAGGGGAGCATACGGCTGCGGGACCGCACTCTGGCTCGGTCTCTCCGCCATTGTGTAGTCGCGTCAATAGTACGAGCTGTGCTTGGAATGAAGTCGTCGACGCCGATGCGTAGACAGCAAGCTTTCAGTTGGAGCAGTAGGACGACGACGAGCTCGGGACAGCAATCGACGCTACGCAGTCAATCGATCTTCGGGTGCTTGGCTAGAGGTGAGGTAGAAGGAAGGTGTGTATGTGATCATCAAGGAGAAGGAGACGGGGCTTTAGCCTCCGTAACCGAAGCAAGGTATGAGTAGTAGAGAGGAAGGTAGGCGCAACAGCGCGTCCGTGGTCATTGCCGAGCAAGGACACAATAGTAGTGCACCTCTTGCGATGGTCCGCGATGCTCAGAATTAGTTCACGACCCCTCTCCTCTGTATTCACCGGAGCTCGCGGGATGCATGTGTCTATCATCGGGCGGGTGCTACGAGCGCTCCAGTCTGTAGAAGCTCGACTCCATCTCACTCGTGCCTGAGGCATGCAAAAGCTACGGTCGCAATTTTGACGAAGTCGACCATCATCAGAACCAGCAGCAAACGGGCATCGAAGTCCATCAAAGTGCCCGCCCAACACACATCCACGCGGCCATACCGAGACGAACGATGCCTTCATGAACCGTCCGGTCACCGCAGGCTCTAATAATGATCTCCCACCCTGGCTCCATACTTCCCCCCGTCGCCGCCAGCGCTCCGTTGCGACCGCGCCCCGGACGGATTCATGACCAGCCTGTCGACCACTGCATACACGCCTCTAGAGCAACTTCTACTATTCCAGGCCCTCCGCCACGAGGGTGCCAGTGACAACGATACCATCAGCTTCAGCTTCAGCTTCAATCGCATCTCCGAAGACTTGAACGCTATCCCGCTGGTCCGCAACGATGCAGCTTACGATGCCGACCGGCTCAGTCCTGATGCGCTAAGAGAGCTGTACTTGTGGTTGTTGAAGGAGGAGGTGAGACGCGATCTACAGCGGCACGCCGAGGGTGAAGACGGCCTCCCGAATACAAACGGCGATGCTTCGCTCGCTACGAGGAAGCGAAAGGCGCCCAGCCCGCCGCTGCCGACCGTACAGGAGGCCGCGCAGCATTCGTACTTGATCCCGCAGCTTGTCACCAGGCTGTATGCGACCTACCGCGAGCGGGTCGTTAAGGAGCTTCGCGAGCACGAGCGCCAGTACGATGCCCTATCACACGAGGCGGGAGAGCATGAAGCTGTGAATGGGGACGAAGAGTCACAGCGACAGGCGCAAAATACGGCGCAAAGCCCGAAGCCTTCTTCGATCGCTCACACCCAGCCCCCCGCCCAGCGACCGGAATATGCGCCGTTCTCTAAACCCTACGCTGCCGTGATCGCCTCGCGGCGCCAAACCGGGGAAGCCACTGCAGAAGCGCCTGCCAAACGATACTCCCAAGCAAAGATCGATGCCGTGATCAACCATGGCCCGGAACCACAGAACGGCTTTAGCGGTCATCGCAGAACGTCTTCGAACACGACTCTGCCGCCGTTGTCGGAAATGGCACCGCAGTCACCTCACTTCGGTATCCCACCGAAGATCCCAGGAACGGTCGCTCCAGGTATGCAGCCATATCTGCAGCAGCAATACGCCCACTCGCCACCCAATATGCACCCTCCACCGTACGGACCACCGCACGCACATCCTACACCAGGCGCCCAAATTCAAAGCTCACTGTCTAGGCCTTCATCTTCGCCAAGGCCGACGTTACCTCTACCACCTGGCATGAAGCTGCCACATCCACCGCCACAGCATGCTGCACCAGCCATCATCAGAAGTCCAAACACCCTTCAGCAGCACTATCAGTCACAGCATCGCTCTTCTATCGGCCCTTCACCGGTCAGTGATCTTGCTTCACATGGCTATTCGCCGCAAGTGCAAGTTTCACCGAACTACTACCAGCCCAGGCCTTACCCCGATCGAAGGACGTCGTACCCAGAACCGCAGCCTCCGCCGCCACCACGCTACCAGGTTCACACATCTCACCAAGGCGGCTATCAGCTCCCGCCTTGGGCGGTCGATGGCTCGCAGCAAAACAGGCCTCCTCCAAAGCAACAGCCCGCTTCTCAGTCGCAGCTCGTCAGGCAGCAGCCGCCTCCCTTGCAAGTTCAGAGGACACCGTCGTATCCGCAGTATCCCAGCGCACCCATGACCGGACCCAGGCAGCTTCCTCAAGCGCGCCTTATCTCGGAAATTGTCACCGCTCTCGCGACTCCGCCGAGAGTGGACCGCAAGCCTGTATGGAAGAGTGAGCGACGTCCCCCGCCGCTCGTGATGCCTAGTACCCCACTTGCGCCCGACGTCGAGCCTCTGAGCCCGGTGTTGACGCGCGCAAAGTCGCCCAGTCGGATACAGCGATCGGGACGAAAGCGTGGATCTGTAATCGCGAGCGAGCCCGCCTCTGCTATACCATCTGATAGGAAGATCCGAACACGGCGAGCTCGAGATCGCAGCCCTCGCAGTGTCATCTCTTCTGCAGCGGATGATGCGATGCGGACGCGGACAAGAAGCCAGTCAGTCGGCACATCTACCAGTGCCAATCCCACTACTGACGGAAGACCGGGCAGTCGTGGGACCGTCAAGGCTGAGCCCTCCACGCCGGCCGAAACGCTCGAGGCTCCCGACCATGTAGCTGAGCCTACTGCTACTCCTGCTTCTGGACCCATGACGAGGAAACGGCGTGGCACTTTGCAATCCCAGCCTCAACCATCACCCAAACGCACGCGGCAGCAGTCACCAGCCGCTGCTCCTGAGAATGATGCGAGCACGCCACCACCACGCCCGACGACCGTTTTCGCAACGCGCAACTTCAGCAAGATGGCATCCACCATCATGAACGACATAACAAGCCACAAGCACGCCTCCTACTTCGCCGGACCGGTCCGAGACAAAGACGCCAGCGGCTACAGCGAGATCATCAAGCAGCCGCAGCACCTCAAGTCCATCCGCGCGGCCATCACAGCCGGGACCCGGGCCATCGCCGCCGCGACCTCCTCCCTCGACTCGCCCGCCGCGACGCCCACCGCCGCTTCCGCCAAGGCCGCCGAAGGCTCCACCCTCGAACTCGAGCGCACCGCGGACGTCCTCCCGCCCAAGGCCATCGTCAACGGCGCGCAGCTGGAGAAGGAAGTGTACCGCATGTTCGCCAACGCGGTCCTGTTCAACCCGGGCGAGGACGGGTTGGTGGCGGATACGCGGGAGATGTTCGCGGATGTGGAGGCGAGGGTCCGGGCGTGGAGGGGAGCGGAGAGGGAGGCTGGGCCGCTGGTGGCGGCGGAGGAGGAGGCGGCGGCGGCTGTGGTGGAGGAGAGTAAAGGGAAGAGGAGGAAGTTGTAGGATTTGGTGTGGTCTGATTTGATGGTTTGAGAGAGAGGGTTCAGTTTTCTTGTGATGTTGTTGTTGTTGTTGTTGTTGCTAGCGAAGGCGCTTGTAGGCTATGTGTGACTTTGTACTCTTGCTGGAGCAGTATCTCTCGTCTTCTCGACATGATCACCTACGTGCTAGCCTTCACTGTGCTCTTGTGCGTCCCGTTTTACCGCTGTCAGGCTGAGAGGTGTATTGCGAGCTTTCAATCTTCGTCCAACTTGGGGGCCGTGCTCGACACGAAGCAGGGCACCTCCTCTGGACGGCGCGCACTCCGTATCCCCATTCATCTTGGTCAGTCGTCACCTTCTCCCTCTGCCAGACAACCTACTCCCCTCTCACTAAAACTACCATCTCCGAGCCTTCTTATTACTGCAGAGGCAGCAGCACTGTCCTGCTACCAAATCCTCCATGGCTGCCGTCTTCTCCAGCACGTGCGGATTTTATCCTTCGCTTTATCACGGTCTAGCCTTGGACGAACGACGTCACCACCTCATTCACGGGCGAGGCTACCTACGCAGATATGCCGAAAGGCGAGCGAACACTACTTTCGCCTCTCCTTCGTGCGGCATACACATATTCTCGGGGTAGAGAGAGGTAACCGTCTCAGTATTCCCTTGGTGTCCACTCTCTCTTCGTTTCCTTACTCCTCGTCATACATATACACTTGCTACCATGGCCTGGCCCAACCCCTTCCGCCGCCGCACACCCCAGACCCGAGAGTAAGTACATGTGTAAGAAGTCCAGTCCCATCAACCCTCACCGCCCATCCCCATCCCCATCCCCACTACCTCGCCGCACAGACAGGTCCTTTATATAATCTATATACTGACATGATCGGCTTATCAGATGCTGGGGCTACACTTTCGAACTCACCCCCGCGCACCTCACGCCCGCGCAGTGCGAGCCGCTGAAGCATTCGTATGATTTGCTGGGCGAGCGGGTGCTGGAGCGGTTGAATGAGCTTTCGCCGCCGCCGCTGGAGCGGGAGTTGCCGAGGGGGGGTGGTCGGTTCTCGGGGGCGGCGCCGGGGGTGGGGAGGGAGGAGGTGTTGTTGAAGGTTGAGCGCGAGGGTGAGGTTGAGGCTGGGGGTGAGGGCGAGGGTGAGGGTGTTGAGAAGGAGGAGGAGTCACCGCCCAAGAACCCGCCGAGGGATTTATATGCTATCTTGCGGGATCATGCCGAGACGGACGAGCTGCTGCAGAGGTTCTGGCGGGAGGTCACTGCTATACCGGCGTGGGTGGATTGGGAGCAGATACAGCGGGGACAGGACGTGTTCTATCGGTATGGCGCGGCGAACTTGACGGGGCTGGCGTATCAGAGTCTGCTGGGTGGGATGGGGGCGGCGAGGGTGGTGGAGACGCTGGCGCGGACGGGAGGGTTCTCGACGAAGGTCGCGCGGAGTCGGTTGTTTGAGACGACGCAGCATATTCTGCAGTGCACGAAGAGTTTGGAGAGTGTGCAGCCTGGTGGGGATGGGTTTGCGTCAACGATTCGGGTGCGGTTGCTGCATGCTGCGGTGAGGAATCGTATTCTTAAGCTTGCTTCGACGAGGCCGGATTATTATGATGTACAGGCTTGGGGCATACCGATCAACGACCTGGACTCGATGGCGACGATCAACACCTTCTCCGCGACACTCATCTGGCTCAGCCTGCCACGCCAAGGCATCTTCCTCCGGCAGCAGGAAATCACAGACTACATGGCTCTCTGGCGCTACATCGGCCACGTAATCGGCTGCCCCACCGACCAATTCGCCACCCCCGACCAATCCCGCCGCCTCATGGAGTCCCTCCTCCTCTACGAAGTCCACCCCTCCGCCACCTCCAAAATCCTCGCCAACAACATCATCAAATCCCTCGAGGGCCAACCCCCCGGCTACGCCTCGGCGGACTTCCTCACCGCCTCCGCCCGCTGGCTGAACGGCAACGACCTCTGCGACGAGCTGGGCCTCATGCGGCCCAGCCTGTACTACTGGGCGCTCATGGCGGGCCAGTGCCTCTTCTTCTGCCTCTTCAACTACACCTACCGCGCCGTGCCGGCGTGGGATCGGCAGCATATTGACATGCTGAAGAAGGCCTTCTGGCAGGTCATCGTGCATACCAAGTACGGGCTGAGGGGGGAGGAGAGCAGGTTCGATTTCAAGTATGTGCCCGAGTATGAGACGATTACGGAGATGGGGGAGTGTGTGGAGGCCAAGGCGACGCATTCGGATGTGGAGAGGCGGAATTTGAAGACGTTTGTGTTTGCGGTCGGGGTGGTGGCTGTGGGGACGTGGGTGGGTGTGAGGGTGGTTAGGGGGATTGTGAGGGCGGTTTGGTAGGTTTTGTGGCGGAGACCTCTGTCCTGGATCTTGGTGTGCATAGGTGTATAGTTCTTTAGCGATAGCATAGCATAGCATAGCGTGGCGTTGTCGACTGGGTCCTCGGCAGATTCATGTCAATCAAGAACCGGGCTTGTCGTCCACCACTATTGTCCGTGTATTCTCTGGTTTTGTCGACCTGTTCAGCCTGCTGCTGCTGCTCTCCCGAACCAGTAGATGCGTTGTGTAGGCGAGAAGGCTTGCTTCGGCTTTTCATCCCTGGTTGGAGCTGCACGGCTGTCTGGCCGGCTTCTCATCCGAAGCGCATCTCCGGCGCACAAGCGTCGGTGGCCTGCAGATCGCAGAACCTTGGAGCTTCTTGGACGCCCGGCACGAAAGACTGGCCATTATTGATAGGGTTTACTCGGCAGCTCTTTGCTCTCGTTTGCATTTGGTTTGGAATAATCACTCAGTCGCTTCGGTTGACGGTTGGGCAAGAGAGGATATTGGACAACGGTCAAGAGATACGCCCTGGGTCGCGTGTGGGTGGGCTGGTCTGTCAATGCTGGATATGGCGATGCGAAGGTCGACGCAAGCGATAGTGGCAGGGGAACCACGAGAAGCGCGTTCCACGACAGCGTAGTGTCACAGCTGGGGACTTTCCCATACCCGGTTGCTGGGTCCGAGAAACGACCAAACGGACAGCACAGTACAGTAGCTGCTGCGCGACCTCAACGCGCGCGCGCCTAAGAATGCCTACCTCTGGGCTTGGGGGCCGAGATTCACGCCGCAGCTCCAAGTCCGGCCTGTCTGGCAGCGAGGCGCACAAGAGCACTACTACTTCGACTTCTGAGCGACGGGGATCCAAGTCCTCTGGTCCGTCCGCCGGGAACGATGCGCCCAAGAGCTCGGCGGAGCGGAGGGAGAAGACGAAGAGCAGCCAGAGTCATACGGCAGCGTATAGCGCGGCGCGGCGGGGGAGCGTGCAGCCGCACCAAGAAGGAGGGCTGGGGAGCTTGCCCGAACGACCGCGGTTGAAGACGCGAACGCACTCCGCTCCCGTGGTGGAGGCACGAGCGGCGGGTTCTGCTGCTGCTGCTGCTGCTCAGCAGCAGAATGGACAGGCCCGCGACGAACTTTTGCCTCCTGCGCACATCGAGACGGAGGCAAGAGATTTCGCGCAGCAGCCAGCTGCGGCAGCGGGCGCAATGGCGGACGGGCGGGATGAGGATGAGGTTGCGGGCGCGGTGGGCGCGGTGAGACAGTACCAGCATTTCCAGAATCCTGAGGTACGGTGCTGCACCTCGCTGAAAAGCTGCTACAGGAATGGGAGAAGCTGATGGGTGTTGCAAATGCAGGTCTCGGAGCCGTTACCGGAAATCAACATTGCTGTCATAGGAGCAGAAGGCGTTGGGAAGTCAACGTTTGTGCAGAAGGCTCTTGATCTTCCCACTCTTCCGCCTTCCCAGGCTGCCGAGCGCAGGATACCGGTTGATGGCAACGTCTATCTCGTTCGATTATTGGAGCTGCCCATTGACGACGTGGACATCGACGACGACGACATTGTGACCTGGCCGGATACTATCGCGGACAAGGTGATGCCGAGGGTCGACGGTGCTATTGCCTTGTACAACGTCCAGGACAAGGACACTTTCGACGACATACCCGAAGTGCTGAGTGAGTGCTGCTGTTATTTGCTTTGCACGCGCGAAGAAGAAGAACCATCTTCCCCGTGTTTGTCCTGTGCATGGGTGACTTGAGAGAACCTGCTGACTCCTTCGGGCGCTGATAGGCGCCATTCACAAAGCCTTCTTGCCTTCCGTGCTGATCGCGGCCAAGTGCGACGGAGAACAGCAGCTCGACCCGGCGATGATAGAGCAGAAGGCCCGACGCTCGATCAGTGGCATCGGCACGCTGCAGACGAATGGGCGGAGCGCGGAGAACCAGAAACGCGCCATCTTCATGATCCTTAAGGCTGTCACTTTAGGCCACTCTGGTATGCTCTAGCATGCCCAAACATTGAGGTTACTGATACTGATGCTCGAGGTAGAGGACAAGCTCAGAAACGCATCACCTTCGCGCAAACGAGCGCAGTCAAACACCGTGAGACCAGTCTCGCCACGCGCGGCTGCTGGTATGGGCCACGCTCGCGCCAACTCAGAGTACACCGGCAGTCTTCACAAGGATCCGAAACATGCCAGGCACGATTCGAGCCTTGCGGGCTACAGCTCGTCCAATCATCTGAAGGTGCCGAAAGAGGTGTCCGAGGAGGACATGCATCGTTCCTTCCTGTTCGAAGAGTCCGCGAGCGAGGCCAGCTCGCTTCAATCGGAGCGCTCATCCGTATCTGCTGAGGTCGCGCAGCAGTCCCAAGCTGGCGCGCCGGCCGCCTCTGAACTGTCAGAGACTGGAGCCACCTTTAACGAGTTGGTAGATCGTTTACTAGCGCCAGCTACTTCGAAGGCGGATACGAAGTTCTCGGCCATCTTTCTTGCGCTGTACCGTAAGTTTGCCCCGCCTGGCCGGCTTTTGGAAGCAATCGTGGATCGGTTCGATGCTCTGGAGAAAGACGGCAACCCGTCCATGACTACGACGGTCTCTCAACTGCGCTACCTTACCACCTTGGAGCAATGGGTAGGTCAGTATCCAGGCGATTTTGCCTTCCCGGGGACGAAGCGCAGGATGCAGAGGTTCGTCACCAAAACCTCGCAGAACCGAATCTGCAGTGTAGCTGCCAAGGAGATTACCTTCCATTTGGACATGGCGCAAGAGGACGACGATACGAATTGGTCTTACCCCGACAAGGACCGCGAGATGGACGACCGGTCATTGTCGAGCACATTTACCGACGAACCGATGTCGTTGTTCAGCGTAGACTTCAGCGGCACCACGCTTGGCGACGACAGGAGCACGGTTACCACGACGGGCGGCGATACTATACGCTCTGCCTCCGGCTCGTCCACGACCTCATCTCAGATCATGGCCAATGCCGAAGCGGCACAGAAGGCGGCGAAACTATTGCAGCCTACACCGCGGAAACCAATCACGAAAGATGAGTGGCGCATGCTGATGGACCAGCCCGACCACATGATTGCGAGAGAGCTCACCCGCATGGACTGGATCCTGATCTCTTCCATTCGCCCGCGTGACCTCGTGCGGCACGTCTCGTCTTCCAAGGAGAAGGTTCGATACAAGAACCTCGTCAACGTCAACCGAATGGTCGAGCACTTCAACCACGTCGCTGCGTGGGTGTCCAACTACGTCTTGTTCCGCGACAAGCCCAAGCACCGGGCGCTGATGTTGGAGAAGTTTATGAGGGTAGCCCGCAAGCTGCGCGAGCTGAACAACTACAACGGGCTGGGAGCGATCATCGCGGGCATCAAATCCTCGGCTGTGGGACGCCTGATAGCCACGCGAGATCTGCTACCGGCGGATGTAGGTAAAGACTGGCTGAAACTGGAGATCCTCATGAGCTCTTCCCGCTCCCACGCTGCGTACCGGCTGGCCTGGGAGAACACCAACGGCGAGCGGATCCCTTACCTCCCACTGCACCTCCGCGATCTGGCGTCCGCGGAGCAGGGCAACGCGACCTTCATCGGCGCGGAGCGGGACGGCCGCGTCAACTGGAAGAAATTCGAGATCATGGGCCATGTCGTCGTCAGCATGCAGCGGGCGCAGGGCATGCCGTACAAAGGTCTCGGGGGCGGCAAAGGCGAGCTGCAGATTCGGGAGTTGGTGCTGGAGGGCAAGCTGGTGAAGGACGAGGATGTGAGTAATTTCTTTTCTTTGCCAATGCGATGCGAGTTTTGATGGGAACTGAGATAGCAATGGTTGACGTGCTTGCTGACACACCACCTCGATCTGTAGCACCTCTTCGCGCGCAGCCAGCAGGTGGAAGCCTCCGCCGGGGGGGGAGGGACGTCGGAGAAGCTGAAGCAGTTCTTCAAGCGATGAGCGGCTTTTTCTCCACGGCGAAGGTGGGGTTTCATGAGGGTATGATGGGACGAAAACGACTTTTGGGTTGTGGGCGGGGTTTGGGTAAGGTAGCTTTGGGGGCGAGCGTGGCGTTGCGGCAGCGACCGGGCCAAAAAAGTTTACCTCTGCGTTGATAGATTACCGCAGGGCCTCGCGGCGCACGTGGAGGGAGGATAAAGGTGAGGGACGACCAGTATTGTTACCCGTTAGCTGGTAGTGTGGACTTTTCACCTTTGCAGAGAGTCACTCCGATGCACCAACAACCTCTCGAAGACCCCACGTACGATCCCGTCTCGGCCCCAAATTGAGCTCTAAGCTGTGAGCCCTCACCCACAGACGCATATCGCTATCAACACGAGCTCGCATCATGCCTGGCAGACTTTGCTGATCGTATTGCCTTGGTAACCGGCGCCTCATCCGGGCTCGGACGAGCAATCTGTCTCGCGTACGCGGCGGAAGGCGCGAAAGTGTGCTGCGTGGACCTCTACGAATCGCCACGCAGCCGGACGAACGCGGAAACTGGCAAAGCGGACCATTACAGCCACCGCATCGAAGGCGAGACGACGGTGCTAGAGCTTCAGCGCTTGCATGGCGACGGCATTGCGTGCTTCGTGCAGGCGGACGTGACGAAAGCCGACGATGTGGAGAGCGCCGTGCTGAAGTGCGTCGAGATGTTTGGACGGCTCGATATCATGGCGAATAATGCCGGGATATCCGTGGAAGCTTCCCATCCTAGACCGCTCGGTGTGCATGAGACGAGCGAGAGCGACTGGGACAAAACGATGGAGATTAACGCCAAGGGTGTCTTTTTGGGGTGCAAGTACGCTATCGTACAGATGCTGAAGCAGGACTTACTACCAGGACAAAAGGACAGGGGTTGGATAATCAACACAGCTTCTGTCCAGAGTCTCGTGTAAGTCCCCATCTCCTCAACACGAAGAAGACATCGAAGCTGATGTGCCCGCCTGCCAGAGCCTACCACAACACCCCGGCCTACACGGCGAGCAAAGGCGCCGTAGCCCAGCTCACCAAGCAAGTCGCTCTGGACTACGCCGCACACCGCATCCACTGCAACGCCATCTCCCCCGGTTTCCTGCGGACGGTCATGACGCAGAACCTCCAGAACGATCCGGCGTCGTTTGCTGAGATCAACAAAGCGCACCCGTTCGGTGGCATGGGGCGAGTGGAGGACGTGGCGAAGGCTGCGGTGTTCCTGGCCAGCGACGACGTTAGCTGGATTACTGGGGTGAACCTGCCGGTGGATGGGGGGTATACGATTATGTGAGGAGGGGCTTCCGGACAAGGAAGGCACTGGTTTGCTCGAGGGGTTTGTTTTTGTATTCTTCAACGGTCTCAAAGGACGACGTGCTCTTATCAGGAGCCTTCTGCCAGGCAATAGATCTACGGATACTCCGCACGAATGACCGGTACAACCGCTTGACGTTGGCGGTCTCGGCCTGAGGCGGTAAAGCGCGAGCACGTGAGGGACCCACTTTTCCCGTTCAATTATTCTTGACTACTACCCACAAGCCTTCACACTCATTTTTGATTTCATGTCGCTACTGCACCGCCCTACAAGCATCCACGCACAAACCTATACATATTCAACACCACCAACGCACCATGCCCTGCCAACAGGCAGGCCACACCCACGTCTGGCCAGCAACCGGCGACCTCAAACCGGCTCCCTGCGAAAACATCTGCGGGTACTGCAGAACTGCATCTAGGGAGCTCATCGGCGCGACGTGGATGGACTGGACACTGCTCTTCGAGCACGTGTACAACGTCCATCTGCACCGTCGGGAAGGCAGTCATCCGAGGGTGCATCTGAGGGGGCCGAGTGCGCAGTACCTGTAAGTCCACTTTCACGCCTCGCTGGTCCGGTGATTGTCCTGACTTTCTTCTAGTCCGGCTGGTCTCGATCTGAATGGTCCGCGGTCTGCCGAGACCATGACCAGGCGGAACGAGCTTAGGCGAGCATTGGCAGGCGCCGCGGCGGCAGCGAGGGAGGGCCGTAGGAGGGATGGAGAGGGGTTCGGACTGGGAGAGACGACCGGGGCGGAAGAAAAGGCAGGGACGGGCAGAGAGGTGGAAGCGGAAGTGGACGACCCGAACGTGGCGGGAGTCGGTCGCATGCCATTCACACCCGAAGGCATCCCCGGGACACTAAGGTCGGGGAAGTAGACCGTCGTTTGCGATGGGAGTAGGGCGTAGCACAGATGAGACGATTGGCTGCAAGCTTCTCCAGCGTACCGCATGTGGTCGAGCTTGTGTAAAGTCGACCAAGTTGTTCTCGTAATGTCGTTCATCGAAAAGCCGTGCTGTGCTGGTGAGTCGTCTCCCTGCTATCGCTTGCTCGACGAGCGGCTATACCACACCTACTCACGCTCGTAGAATGTGTCACTGTCGCGGAGAAAGGTATACGGCTAGCTCAGAAGTTGCCTATAGTTGTCGCCGCTCTCGTACGCTCAGTATTTTGAGTCAAGCTGCTATACAGCCAACCAGTACAAAGGTGTAACTTCCAAGTCCCGGGATCGCGCCCACTTGAGCATATTGAACGGCCAGAGACTGGAAGCACTCTCTCCCTGGCATGGCAATTCCTCCAAGCTACTTTACAGCCTATCAGCATGTTCAGCATACCAATCGTTCCAGAGAAAAGCCCAGTTCATACCTCTCCCGTGTCACCGCCATCGACTTCCCCCGCTAGCGCTCTCCACAGCCTCCTCGCCCTCAGCTAACCGCAGCGTCTCCTCCAGCACCAAAAAATCCCGCTCCATCATCTCCGCCCAATTCTGCAAGTCGCCGAACTCATTCAGGCCTTTGGTGGCCTTGTCGAGCTCCTTTTGCCACTTGACGCTCTCCTTGGCAAGCGCCGCCGTGTTCTTCTTGAGCTCGTCTTCTTGCTTGCTGATAGCACGAGCGTTGGTGTGGAGGTCTGTTGCTCGGCGCTGGTACTTGGTGTCGTAGATTGAAACCGCCGATTCTAGTGAGGCTTGGACGGCTGCTCGCGCTTCTGCTTGTGCTCGCGAGCTGTCGCTGCCGACTGCCGTGGAGGATGTTGCTGTGGATGCCATATCGCAACAGAGGGTGCCTGTGGATGGAGGGTCCGCTGGAGAACTTGCTGCCGAGGGGCCCAGAGATGGCAGCGTCTGACATGAGGTTCCCCGGCATCAAGAAGTCTCGTTCGTGCCAGTAGATCAGCTCTGGTGGAGCCTACCCTGCTCATCTGACCGGTCGCAGCAAAGAAGGCTCGCCGCGGCCACCCTAAGGCACCGGTCCGCCGGCCGTTGGTGTGCTGGATCTGGTCCTTAATGGCTACTCGAGCTCGGGGCGGGCATCCTTGAGTGGAGAGTATTGCTGCAGACTGCGCGTCGCCGGCCAGCGTGGCATCTCTGACGTGTCCGAGCCGTACCTGCATTGGCGAACACCACAGTCGGTCAACTCAGCACCAGCGTCTCCAATCAGTCAGTCTATTGCCCTCTCCATCATCGAAAGAGACCTTGCAACGTCAAGGCAATGTCGGACGAGCCCAACCCCGGGAGTGGTCAAGACAAGGGAGGATACCGAACCATGGCAGCTACAGCTTGCAGAAAGGTCTCAATCAAAGCATGTTCTTGACTTCGTCAGTAACACAACAGATCGGATCCATCCGGTCAACGCGGCCGCCAACGGGGATGGTGATGAGATTTGTTCTTGTTGATGGACAAGGAACAGTTGGGGAGGAAGTGCAGTCAAAAAGTGAGCCCTGCAACGGCGGCCCATGCACAGATCAACAACACCTCCCGCGAAATCGCCACCTTGACACCTTGACCGCAACCACCCTATCTTCTTCTCTCGCAGCTCTCATAGTCGGTTTCACTTACCATTGCTCCGCGTCAGGCTGCAGCGTAGGGAGAAAGTGGCGGCAGGCACCATCAAGAACAATACTCAGTCAAAGCGGCGGTATTCACTCTACAGACCAGAGGTGAAAATGGATTGCATCGGCAGCTAGCAGAATATCTAGATGCTGATGAAAAAGCTCTTCTCGCCCTCCTGCGGCGCCACATGCGCCCGCTGGATGATGGGGTCCGCACAACTGATCCTGATCCTCTCCACCGTCGCCGGGCTCCGCAGACTCAGGACCTCCTCCACACCCCATTCCTTCCGCGCCGCCTTCAGCGCATCCCGTATCGCGAAGAACACGCAAGATCCGAGGAACAGGGGAGGCTCGCCCACGCCGCGAGATCGTTGGATAGTGCGCAGGTTCTCCCAGTTGACATCCTTCAGCAAGCTGACGTTGAACTCTTGGGGGATATCGCGGAAGCCTGGGATCTGGGGGCGTTGTCAGCGTCACACCCGGACTAAACTGCGGCAGTACCCAGAACACAGCAACTCACCTTATACGCCCCGGGCCCCTTAGTAAAGATCTGCCCACTCGCCCGATGCCACAGACTCTCCTCCAATGTAAATAGCCCCAGCCCTTGCACAAAAGCGCCTTCAATCTGCCCATAATCAATCGCCGGGTTGATCGACCTCCCCACATCCATCTTCACGTCCGCGCGCCGGCACGTCCAGTCCCCGGTCAGCGTATCGATCTCCACCTCCGCCGCCGCGACGCCCTGCGTGAAGTAGAAGAACATCTGACCTGTGTTGGGACCCCATACATAACCGATATCAGGCGTTTTGTAGAAACCGTTTGCGCTCAGGTTCACTCGGTCAAAGTACGCGGCGTGAGCGATGTCTTTCATCGTTGCGTCTTTACCCAGCTTTTCTCGGTACGGAGCGAGACGTTCGTTCAGCTGCGCGCAAGCGTTCCAGATTGCGTATCCATTCAGGTCGCTCGAGGCACTGGCCGCAGTCGAGGACCCGTTCGCAACGGTATTCGTCGCCGTCTCGGAGATGAAGACGTTCTCGAGCGGCACGCTCAGCGCCTCGGCGGCAATCATCGTCATCTTCGTGTGCAGTCCCTGCCCCATCTCTGTTCCGCCATGCGCCACCAAAACCGAGCCGTCATGATAGATATGCACCAACGCGCCCGCCTGATTCAGAAACAGCGCCGTAAACGAGATCCCAAACTTGGTCGGTATAATAGCCAACCCCCTCTTCTTCCACTTACTCTTCTTATTGAACTCATCCGCCTCCTTCTTCCGCCTCTCGTACTCGCTCTCCTCGAGCACCTGCTTGTACATGAGCGGCACATACCAGTCCTTCAGCTCCTGCCGGAAATGCGTCGGCTCGTTGGCCTTGTACATGTTGATCTCCCGTAGCTTCTCAACGGGCATGCCGAGGCGGTCGGCAATCTCCTCCATGTACGTCTCCGCGATGAACATGCCCTGCGGCCCGCCGAAGCCGCGGAAAGCGGTATTGGAGACTGTGTTCGTCTTACAGATACGGCCGCGGACGTGCACAGCTTTGTACTTGTAGCAGCCGTCGATATGCGACAGCGCCCGGTCGACGACGGCAGCGCTCAGGTCCTGGCACCAACCGCCGTTGTTGAATACGTCGGCATCCAGCGCTTGGAGCTTACCGTCCTTGTTGACCGCGACCTTCCACCGCGCAAGGAACGGATGCCGTTGCCCAGAGGTCAGGATATCCTCGTCCCGGTTCAACATACACCTCACCGGCCTTTTAGCTTTCTTCGCCGCCGTGGCGCAAATCCCGGCGAGCTGGATACTCCTCGTCTCCTTCCCACCAAACCCGCCACCGAGTCGCTTCACCTTACTCACGATCTTGTTCGCCGCCACCCCCGTGACTTGCGCAACATAAGCCTGCGTCTCGCTGGGATTCTGCGTTGAACTCCAGATCTCCATCTCCCCATCCTCAGGCTTGGGGATAGCCACACAGGCGTTCGTCTCCAGGTAGAAGTGCTCCTGCCCTCCCATCCGCGCCACGCCCTCGAAGACATGATCCGCATCCGCGAAAGCCTTCTCCACGTCCCCATTATGGATATACCGATAATGATCAAAGTAGCTCTCGGCCGCAATCGCTTCCTCAATCGTAAAGATCGCCGGTAACTCCTCATACACCACTCTCACAGCCCTGGCACCCGCTTCAGCAACTTTTGCGGAAGTTCCAAGCACCATCCCAATCGGCTGTCCTGCAGAGAAGACCTCATCGAGGGCGAAGAACGTCTCGTCGCAGTTTGGCGCGCCCCACCAATTCGCCTCCGGAGAAGGTAGATCACGATGATCGACGTAGTCCACCACACCCGGCACAGTCTCCAGCGCCGGCGCAGCATCCACCGAAACAATCTTGGCATGAGCCTTCGTACTCAGCACCAAGCACCCGTAAAGCTCGTTCCGCTGCACGGGGATGTCGTCCGTGTACTGCGCTTCACCCGTGCACTGCTTCATAGCAGCGACATGCGGCTGCTCCTTGCCGATAATCTTCTTCTCATAGGCAGCACCCACCGTATGATCTTTATACCCTTTACTGATCTCCCTCTCAATCTCCGCCATGGCGTCCTCGTCTATCTCAGCATCTCCGGGGTCAAGAGCAGAGCGGATCTCGTGGTAGAAGCGGTAGAAGAACCCCAGCGCCAAGCTCTTCCTGTACGTCGCCATACCTCCCGGGACGCCGAATCTCAAGTCAAAATCTTGCTCTAGAGCATTCATCACGCCCTCCAACGTCTTGGGATCTGTGAAAGTCTTGCCCTGCAGGTATCCCATGGCTTTCCTCGCCGCGATGGTGATTGGCGCCATGCCTCCGTAGACCAAGCTGCAGTCTTCCACGACGTTGGTGTCGTCAAGACGCACCCGGAGGGCAGCATTGACGATCGCGATGTCGTCATCTCTCCGCTTGGCCTGCTTGTACGCACGCATGTACTCACCTTTCGCTTTCAGACAGGGGATGCGGATTGCGGCGATGATGGCATCGGGTGGCAGGGCAGTGACGCGGTATCCCTTGAAGAACTCACTCATCGGAATCTCCACCGTCTCATCCAAACTCTTGGCAACCAACACCCCGTCGCTCGCCACCAAAACCGGATTCAAATCACTTATTGGACTCGCCGTCGCCAAATTGCCCGCCGGGGTCCCTACATTCCTGATTTGTCGTCCCGCGAAATACCGTATCTGCTTCCGTATCGCCGCGAACACTTGCCCGCGCTCCCGGCCATAGTGCTCTACAGCTCGCTCCGTCAGATCTTCCAAGTCAGTGAGCGTCACGTTCCCGCCGACCTCAAGGTGGTCGTCTGCGAAGGTATAGCCTCGCAGTTCCGCGATGTCGCCTACGTAGACGGAGACGCTGTATTGCATTGCTTTGAATTTGACCTCGATTTGTGTTTCCGTAGACCCGCCGATGATTTTGGCGGAGGGATAGACGGACTTGATTTCGAGGAGTTGCTGGAGCGTGACGGGACGGAACCAGCGTTTGCGTTTATTGCCAAACGCCAGCGGTCTATACTCGTGTTTTCGTAGCGCCGACGGAAAGATTAGCTGAGTATCCGGATTATACTCAATGAATCCAGGTGGAGTGAACCGCTTAATGGGTTGGTCGTCACCGTTGCTGCCATTCGTTGCGCCGTCCTTACAGCACCCGCCGCCGTTGGTACCATTCGTGCCGTTCTTCTCCTTACAGCATCCACTACCGCCATTCGCTTTCGCCATC
>NAJQ01000223.1:0-21480 GCA_005059865.1 Friedmanniomyces simplex
TGGATCGTCTGGATCAGCTGGATAGCCTCATTCTCCGTCAGCGCTTTGCCGGTGGTGCTACCGCTGCATGAGCCTGAAGGTGCGGCAAAGTGTAATAGCTGATCGAAGATTGGGGAGAGCGTGTTGTAGTCTGCTGCCGCTGTTGTCGTATCGCTGCGGACGATGTCGAGGATGAGGCTGTTCAGACCGGTCTGCAGGCCTTGGATGAGGGTGTCGAGGTCGCTGAACGATCCGGAGCCGGAGCCCGCTGTAGATGTTGACGTTGCAGGGCCAGTGCTTGTGGTAGCGGACGTTGTTGTGGACGAGGTCGCGCTAGGCGCGCTGCTAGAGCCTGTCGGATATCAGCTTTCTACGTAAGTTGGTCCGAACGATGGCGAACGGCTTACAAGAATCCGTGCCGTTGAAGGTCGCAGTCAGGCCGGAGCTGGTGGCGTTCGATATAGTGACAGAGAGATCGAACAGCGTCGTCGTAGGCGAGTAGGCCGCGCCGTACAAGCTCGTGATGGCTGCGATGAGGTGGTACGAGGAGCCGATGGGATACGATGACGGAACACTGGCGGGCACGGAGACATTGGTTAGGATGTTCGACTCGGCTACGTGTACGTTAGGCCATGTTCTTACGACGTCGAGCGCGAGGCTGTGACCTACTGGGCCCAAGGTAGACCGAGGTGAGATAGCTCCCTAGGCTGTCCGGGTAGACGTTCGACGTCAAGCTAAAGGCGGCCGAAATGTCTAGCACGGATTGGATGTAGTTCTCGGTGATGATGGTGATTGAGAAGTTGGAGCCTGCTGCGATGATACTGGAAGCTGCGATACCGACGATCCGTGCTGACGCCGCACTCGCCGCCGCAAGTACAGATATAATGCTGGTCGAGCGCATATTGGAGAATGAACCTGTTGCTCGCGTTGTGGGATTGATTTGATGTTTAATGGACGGATGATCAGTATCACCTCTAGTAGGCGACGGATCGAGGTGCGCTTTATATCGATCTTATGGCCTACCAGCCTCAGATACGGGACTCCTGGTATATACTTCCCACCTGCCCGCCATGGCTGACTGATGAGCTGGCCTTCTCCGCTCGCCATGCAGAGTCAGCCAGCCTACATGTTAACTTGACTGAATCTTGTGGAACCTTTGGTAGGCCCGCGGCTGAGCAACACGAGGTTCCGGACAGGTACCACGCGGCGGCTTGCGTCTTGGTGCCTGCATCCAAGGCTCGCTCTCGCCATCGAGCTGCCGTCTGGATGTGCCATGACGTGGTCTCAGCCAGTGTTGAACACTGGAATACGAGACCACTTGCGGTAGCCGGCTTGCGGCGGGAAAGGCCAATGTTCGTCTTGGGCTGTTGGGCTGCTTGCTTGACGTCGGTGGTGTCGTGCGAGAGCGAAGGGCAGAGGTCAGAGTAGTGTCCGAAGGTTCCGGCACAAGGCTGGGGAGAACTGGAGGTGGCTTGCAGGGGTAGGAGGCAAAACGGAAGCAGCCGCGTAGAGAGGTGAGATGAATCAGGTAATGGGATGCGTGAAGAATCGTCCTATCGTATGCCAGGAAGAAAAGGCATGTCGACTATACAGAAGCACGATGCTCTCGCCGTGATATCCTGCCCAAACACCTTGCGGCCTCCGGATCCAGCATACGCGGCGTATAGCCATAGTGAAGCATTTCGCCACCAACTTCGAAAGACAAACCTCCTAATGCGGCGGACCAGATGTTCCACGTGTAGGGATACCACTCAGAAGAGACGCACGCATACGACTTTCCGGTCCGAACGCCATTTGTCGGCGCGGTGTTGCTCTGGCAGGAAGCCTACCCAGCTAAACATAATCAGTCGGGAGCTGCCAGGCAACGCAGTCACACGGCCGCTTCAGGTGCTGGAATATCGTGTGCAACCTGTCTACAGCTCCGTACTCCAGGATGCGAAGATCAGCTACGATGGGCTTGCGAGCCGCCATACTCTCAATTTCAGCGAAGAGAGTCCGCCGAGTACTTGCGAACTGTCAAGCAAGCCGGACGCACATCCGCAGCAGCAGGGGAAGACGGGAGCAGCATGTTTAGCTGTCCCACGCTTAGCAGGAAGCGATTGCGACTATGAGATGCATGTCTGGAGCAATGCCGACCATCCGACGGACTGGTCGAGGGTACCGCACTCCCACCTTAACGACCACGGGCAGTGAACAATGAGAGAGCACTTGTTGCAGGCAACGATCGTGCACCGAGGAACAGGAGCGTGCATGTAGGTCACAATTCACTTGGAAGCTTGTGGATTCGGGATTTGTGGTCTTGAGGCAGGCAGCAGTGGCGAAAGCAATCTTACCACAAGTCGACGACACTGGCGAGTCTGAGGAACGGAGACTAGTTACCAACGGACGAGGAGGCTGGTCCCATCCAACGGTGTACTCGCTCTCCTTGTGTGCGATCCTGCCCGCAACATTTGGCAGCGGCGACGCTCAAGAAATGGCCAACTCTGTCTGTATCAACGTGAGGGCCAACGTGAGGGTCAGCTAGATGCGTCCGGCAAATTCGCTGACTGGATGAAGTCCTCTGCAGCAATCACGAAGACCAGGGTTAACAGGGTTGCTGTATCCTCATATGAGTTGACGTGAGGAATAACGCACTCGATCAGATTGGGCAAAGGAGCCGAGCACGTGACCTGGATCGGTGGTTGGAGGATCATTATAGGAAGGAGGAGACGGCACGCTAAATTGTTCATTAATACCTGGTACATGTAGTCTCGAAATAGCGGCATCCTTCTGCCTCGAGGACTTTCTCGTACGCCGCAAACACGCCGTAGGAGACGGATGCACAGGCGTAGATGTACGTGTAGGTAGCAGGCAAAGCGCACGATGTTTGTTGTCGTTGTATTCTGACATGTGAGGTGCACGAGTCCTCCTTCCTTTCACACGCCGTTTTTGGTTTTCCCTTTGGAGCTAAATCCGGCGGCTGCAGGGCAACGAGTGAAAGAACCTTGTGCTATTCTTGGCCGCTTTAGCGGGCCGGTGTGGAGTCGGCGGTGTTTCAGGTATCGTGAACCGAGCATGCGAGCGTCTGTTCTCTTCTCCAACCACTCGTGGCATCTGGCGACGACGAACGACATCTTCACACGCGCGTGGCCACACCGCGACGCCTACACATCCACTCCGGCGCCTTCTGGACGTCCGCGACGACTCCCGCAGCGAGCTCTGCGACTCTCCTTCCAATTCGATACCCCGCCTTCGCGACCGTTACGGGGTCTTTGATCGGTGTTGGTACGCTCAACAGCGAGGCGGGTGGGCAGTACGAGGCGCGAAGCGCGAGGCTTGACGAAGAGTACGAGGAGAAGCAGGTGTGGACGTGGTAGTATCACCTACAAGCGAAACATCGGCGTGGGTACTGTGGCCACAGGCTTGGGTGGGAGTTGGAGACCTGGCGTATAACTGCACTTCATCGCCGAAGAGTGCGCCCTCTCGACTGACCAGCTGTTGGCCGCAAGAGTGGATATCGGGGTCTTGAATCAGTGTCGCTTCTTGCGCCGCATTCAGTGCACATTGGTGCGCTCCTGTTCGAGGTAAGTCCGACAGCTCAAAGTGTAGCAGACGATCCGGGTTCGCCTCCCATATCCAACAACACTTGCACTCCAGGCCGAGTCAGAGTGAGACCGCCCTGGAAGAACACCGGGTCCTTGCTAGCTCTGCACACATCAGCATATCAGAAATACCAGCGGCAACGGCATCCTAACGCTGATTGGTCAATAGCTACTTTCGAAGCGCCCCGAACTCTAATTGGCTCAGGCGACCAACCGCCTCTTCGAAGTGGACTACAACGCCGCATCCTCAGCTCCTCTGGCATTGGTTCACCCCTCGGCCTCCCCTTGCAAGGCGTCTAGCCTGCAGGTCGTGATCGACCGTCACCCACTGTCGTCAACCCTCACCAGACCCCACCAACGCCACGCGACAATGTGGTGAGGCCCGTTCGCGTCCAAGAAAAGAAACCGACTCCTCCTCCTTCTCCTCCAGACCTCACGATTTCCCATTGTCCACGACGCCAGAGGCGCATCGCCGTTCCTTTGTGTACCAGTTGGCGCCTGCGAGATCTGGCATCTCTCCATTGACGGCTCTTCCAGTGGAAAGCTCCTCAGTACGTACCTCCGTTATTGCGCGATCCGGTCTCTATCCATGTCCGTTGTGCTTTCCGGCATATGCTGGTTGGCTGGTAGCTTGCAATACTCCTCGTTTCTATTGCAAGCGCTATTGGCTCCGGTGCATGGGTAGGACACTGTCGATGCTGACAAGCCCACCTCGATTCCTACTTTGGAGCACGACGGCCGACATCACTTGTGCAACAGCTGCTCGTGCTCACCGTTGCGTTTTGCAGTGCTTGCATTGGCATCTGCTAACATGCCTCCGCTTAGATCGTTGCTTGCCGACAGGCACCATACCAGTAACCACACTCATTACACCAACGAAAACGAGAAGCCACATAGCCGTTTCTGGCCCGGACGAATCATGAACAGTCACTCATTAGATACAACTGTCTTTTCGCTGCGATCGATGTTGTCGCCCATACCATCTCCAGCAAATATGCCGCAGCCTGAAGAGCAAGCGAACGCTGAACAGCAAGCAAGCCTGTCGAGCACATCAAACCGCCAGCTGCTACCGTCGAGTTATGCAGAAAAGGGTTTCTACAAGTTCCATCACCACAACATAAGCGACTCCACGGCCTCCGGCTCAAACGATTCTTCACCGACGACTACAGTATCGACCGTGGACGACTCGAGTGCAACCGAGCCTTCCCCGGGATCTTCCCCGGAGTCTCCACCGCCGTCTACGTTCGACACAAGCATGTTGCGGCCACGAGATTCCTCCGACGAGAGCAAAGGAGCTTTCTTCGAACTGCAGAAGCAGCCTCCGGCACGGAAAGGCCGGAATCTCAAGAACCTGGCCGTCGACACCTCACGGCATGCGGGCCGAGCAGCATCGACGACAAGTCTCCCACTTCCACTCCAACCCATCCACGCAGATACCATGCCCTCAATAGCGTCCCCGGCTTTCGTGAAGCCACCCTCGCCTCCCAAACGAAAGCCGAGCAATCTTGGCCTGACCCTCCTCACACCGGCGAGCAATAAATTACTCCCGCAGGATATGAGGCTCGCGATACCTCCGACACCAGCGTTCGGTCGACCCAGCACTCTCCGACATTTCCAGTCATCTCCATCGCTCCCGGTTCTACCCGGGCTTGACTCATATACTGACATGCTTTCGCCCTCAAACCGTCCGGTCGTGCTCGATACGATCTTCTCGCCAACAGAGCCAGCAAAAGAAGCCCGAGCAGTCCAAGAAGAGGAGCAGAACTTCGACGTCCCGCTGTCTCGAGAAGAAAAACCCGAGGCGTATCCTGATGGACCAATTTGTGTCTACGCGCCGTACGTGGATTTGTATCTGGAGCCTTCAGCGGAGCAATGTCGACAGTACGACGTTGTACTAAATGTTGCGAGCGAGGTCCGGAACCCGATGATGGAAGACGTTGTGTCTGCTCCCGAGGAGCCCGACATCCGGATCGATGGCGGTGGCGGCATACAGTTCGCACCGAGACGAGCTCAGCTCGCGATTCCGGGAGCTTCCGACCTGAGTACTGTATGCGAGTGCTCTCCAACCACCCCAAAGGCAACGCCACTCAGCAGTAACTTTCCAGGCGAAGTGAAGGGGAAGGCAGAGAAGGAACCCGAGTACATCCACATCCCCTGGGAGCACAACAGCGACATTGTCCCGGACCTCTTACGACTCTGCAACCTCATCGATGAGAAGGTCTTGCAGGGCAAGCGTGTGCTCGTACACTGCCAGTGCGGCGTCAGTCGATCCGCGAGTCTGGTGGTGGCCTACGGTCTGCACAAGAACCCCACCATGAGTGTTCAGGAAGCCTACGATGCGGTCAAGGCGTGTAGCAAGTGGATTGGCCCGAACATGAATCTCATCATGCAGCTGCAGGAGTTCCGGACGAGTCTGGCACGGGGTGGTCTATTACCCGGCAATCGTGGTCTCACACCTATCACGCCGAGCTCGGCAATGAGTGATTGGCGAGGGCCCTTCTCGGCCAACCCCTCCAGCCCGATTTCGCGCGTCGTGCCCCTCTCAGCGAGCATGGCAGAGACGTCCCAGCAGTCGCCGCTCAACAGCAACATACTGGCTGTGACACCAGGTCCCTCGTCAGCGCCTTCGGGCTTGAAGTGGCCGATGGGCGAGTCGATACCTCCGGTGCCGACCCGGCTCACGCGTGCGGTCAGTACGTCTAAGCGTGCGTCAGCCTACGTGGATCCATCTGGCCACGTGATCCCAGTTCTCCAGGTCGTCGAAGCGGAACCTGCAGAGTCGAAACCTAGGACTGAACAGGTACTACCAACAGTAGAGCTAGCACGAGAAGACTCCGGCTCGGCCACCCCGACGGCACCACTAATGTCGCCGAGGACCGCAGAGTTTGCAATGACAGCTCTCCAGCCAAGCAAGGATGTCGACTCCGCCGATGCTTTCGGTATCCTCTCGCCTACTGCCACCGAACTGGCTTCGTCATCTTTCGACCGGCCGGCATTATTGGCCGCGCTGGGCATGGGCTCAATACAGCCGGAAGACGCACCACGGCGGGCATTGTCGCTACGATCACGGCCCAAACCGCAAGAAGCAAGCTCCTCTACTTCCGGCCTGGCGCCCGCGTCTCAAGACCGCAAACTACGCGGCAAGATCTCGTCCCCCAGCCTCCGTGAGCAGGAGCGGCTCAAAACCCTGCAAGCCCGCATCCAAGCGAAACTGTCTCCCGGCAACAGCGCCCCTTCGCCTGCTTTTGGTGGCATGGATGATGCCCTATTATCGCCACGCGCGACGGAGTTCACGAAGAACCCCTTCGCGTTCCCCACGACGGTCCCGGAGTCCCCGGAGACGAGCACTGAGACCCCGAGCAGTCCTGTCTCCGACCCCAGGAGTCCGGCGCAGGTGGGCGGGAGTCCCATTACACGGAATATCCTGGATTTCCTATGACCGCCCAGTCGGAGGGACGTCCACATCGACCGGAGCTCGCGCGGGCCGGAAACCTGTGTCGATCACCTATCTGCTTTTTCAGTGCATGGCGTCTGTCTCAAGCGCCCCGGCCCGGGAGGGGGGGCGGGAGAAAGGTGGGTGGGAGTTCTGGCGTTCGTTTTGCGAGGGAGGGTTGGGGACGAGACGCATGGCTTTATCGATACCCACCTGTGTTTTGGCACACGAATGCATGCATGGTGGTGCCCCTGACGAGGGGCGATGTTAATGAGCGGGGCTGGCTGGGCACTGGTATATAGCGGGCCGGGGATCATTAGTTCCGTCTTGGACACTCGGGGGACGTTTTTTTGTAAGATATTTGAGCCTGAATGGACTTGGTGTATCTTGCAGGAATGAGAGGTTTCTGACGTTGCTGGTTGTGCCGATTACTGTCTTCCATCTTGGGCATATGGCCGTGACACCGGGCCACGTCGTCAGTACAGCTGGCGGACTGATGGTAATCGAATCCGATGAGCTTTCAGAGCGCAGGGAGACTGCAGGGCCTCACTTCCTCTGAACACTCTAAGCAAATGGAGGTGGCTGCCAGCAGCACTCGTTGACCCACGAAACGCTGCGACGAGTATTTTATACTTTGCCATTGATGAGGCTTGACCGACTCTGGCGTGGTTCTTGGCGAGAGTGCGTCCGTCGTGTATGCACGAGCAGGGCTGCTTTCCAGGGCTGGACGTGTCCGCGAGAGGCAGGAACGTTGTTGCTGTACCACAGGTGGAAGAAAGGGTTTGCGGCAACAGTAGTAAGCTGTGCTGGCACCGCAGCGACTCAAAGAGTGCACATGAGGACGCGATCGCCAACTTCAGCGATGACACTCTCATCAATGTTGCAACAACCACTCTTGCAATCCACTGCCCTGAGGGTCATTAGTGCAGCCAGTGCAGCCTGGCAATCACCTTTATATCAGCCTACGAAACCGTCAACGTCAACATTCTTGCAACCGCAGTCCAATGCTCCGCTCAACACAACCTTGGCTTACCACTACAAGCTAGCAGGCTCCAACGGGGAAGAAGAGTATCTCACCCACGGTACTTTCCCACCCTCTCCACAACACACCTCTTCCACCAACCCCACTGAGCGAGTCGTCCAGCTTTCTAACCCAACCGAGTGCGGCTCCGTCCAATCTCAGCTTCCACTACACCCACCCCAGCGTCTTCGGCAACCTGACGGTGGACCCCCAAGCAGACTCGTCCTTCATCCTGACCCACGGCTACCCGGAATCCAGCCACAATCTGGCGCCATATGACCGCTGCCCCTCTCCTCTCGTTTCCCCATTTTCGTCCCCGGACCAGTGCGGCTACGGGGCTCTCGACTCCCTGCTGGAGTAGCACTGGCTGTGCTTCACGGTAAGAGAACGTCACTCCCGCGCTATCTTGGAGGCGGTCAAGGACGTCTCTCCTGATGGTGATGGGAATGGAATGACGAGTGTATACTTGCCGGACATGATTGAGGACCGAAGACGATGCATCGCGACGGCGAGTGGATAACGATGGAGATCGGCACGAGAAAAGGAAATGTTGATGACTATGTGCATCCACTCAGCGCGGTACGCAAGCAAACACATGTGTACCGAGAGCAGCCGGCACCCCATCTCATCAGCCCACTCCCCATCATCACTCATTAATGGGTATTACACATCAAATGTAAGGTCCCTACAATCGCCCAGGTCCCACTCAACCAATCACTTCTTCCCCCCACCACCGAACATCCCGCCCAAAGCGCCGCCCGCACTCTTCGCCCCGCCCATGACGGAGCTACCCACGCCCTGCGCCCCGCTCGAGACGCCCTCGCCGGCAGCCTGGGCATTCTTGGCGATGGGGTCCGTGACGGTGGAGGCCGGCCCACCGTAGGAGCCGCTCTCGTCCTTGCCGCCGCGCTCGGCGCGGTTCATGCCCTCCTTGGAGACCATGTCGCCGACGGGCTGCAGCAGACCGCCCTGGCCGAATTGGTTGCCGACGAGGTTGTTGACGTCGCCTTGCAGGTTGTCGACTTGATCCACGCCGGTGATTTTGGTCTTGTCGAGGGTGTCTATGGGAAATAGATCAATCAATGAGTGGTTGAGTGGGGGAGATGGAAAGTCGAGCAACGTTGCATACCCTTCGCCGCGTACGACGTCTTGTTATCCTTGGTGAACCACTTCAGGTACGTGTCCTCGATCCACGGCATCCAGTTCTCGTACTGGTTGTGGTAGCCCTCGGTGATCCACTCCACGTACCCTTTGCCCTGCTTCTTCTCCTCGGGCAGGGCGTCGAAGGTCTGCTTCTTCTGCTCCTCGGTCATGGCATCCCATTTCTTGCTGCCCTCGCTCGCGCTCTGCTGGGCCTGGTCGGTCGCGCCCTTGGCGGTGTCTTGGAGCTTGTCGGCCATGTTTTGGGGGATTTGCTGTAGGGTGTGTTTGGTCTGTCATATGTCAGTGATTGCTCTGGGTTATCAGGTTGCTTTAATTGGAAGGCACGTACATTGGGAAGTGGTTTCTGGTTGTGGTGAAGTTGGAGTATATCGTTCACTTTCGATCATGGGAAACGCCGTGTTTTGTTCTTTGTCGCTGTCGCTGCGCCATGGTTCGCGCTGCTTGTGGAGTGACGTAGCCCGCGGGACATCTGGATCCTCTCAGCCAACCCTGCGTCGATCGGGGGGCATTCCCTGGCACTTGGCACGAATCTAGCCGGGTACGTGTAAGTGGCATTGTGGCACTGCTTTCCTCATCACCACCGCCCAGACTGCAGATTGTCGTGGTGGTTGTGAGTGTGTGCCTGCCATACAGAACAGCAACGTCTTCCTGGGGGAAAGAGGGCATCAATGGACGTTCGTAACGATGCGATTGCTCATTGGGACAACGATCTACATGCCCTCGAGGACGATGACACCATACAGACCTTGCTCGACCGTGACGGCTATCTGACTGGCGACTTCTGCGCCGAGATGCTCGAGCGTTGACTGGACGGACGCTTCGTCGAAGCGCTGATCGCGAGGGGAGCAGGTGAATGGGATTCCACGCTGGGGTGGAAATGCACGGCCAGTATTGGAACGCTCGAGAGTCACGCTCAGGACCGCCTAGGTTCGGGCCAGACAGTCCTCGAGTCGCACCGCCTATGGCTCGGCGAGGCAAACCCGATCTCTCACAGTCTCGTCTTGGCTCGCACGGGGTCTGGCGACCTACTACTGTCTGCTGTGACTGTGACAGGAGGGAACAAGGCCGCTACTCAGAGGTTCTGAGACACCTGAAGGTCAAGTCTTGGGACTAACGCTCAAAGACAGCACACATGAGTACCGCGCTCGTCGGTGTCTCAAACCGCAATTGACACATAACGCCAGATTGAGATCGTAGAAAAGTCACCGTGTGCCGTGCGATTGGTGAGCTCTACTTCCCTTCCATTCATCAAGTGTTTATCCTGCACCCCGCATCCTCAAACCAACGGCAGTACCAAGGATCAAAAGGATGTGGCGCCAAGCGGCAGCGCGTCCGACGAAGAAGACAACTGGCTTGTGGCGGGCGGGTAGCTGTCCAGCGACTGGGATCGCCGCGGAGCCGACTGCAGACGGTCCCCTATCAAGCCAAGCAACGTCCACGAGAAGAGACGACTTGACGAATATTACGATTGAAGCCTCCAACTCCGACGAGCCGACCCATAATACGCCGAACCCGCTTGATGATCGCAAGCAGGCAGACCTCTTCCCGGACCAGGAAGCCGACGATGAGAACAAAGCAACGACCTCAAATGGCCAGCCAGAGTATATCGGGGACAGCCACCCCGCAGACGTGCCTCCAGAGGCCGAAGGAGAGACGGTGACTGTGGACGAGGACGCTGCGAGAGAGAAAGCCCATATCTGCTTCGCGGATGGCGAGGATGCCGACGCCTACACGGCAGGCCCTGCGCGCTTTGTCGTCGCGGCCGACGGCGTGAAGTACTGTGTGGCGTTGTTGATGACCATGGATCTCTCTGCCAAGGTCAAGCAGGCTGTGCAGGCACAGCGAAATTTCGTCTTCGCGAGAACCGTTGTTATGATGGAGCAAGGCGAAAAGTTCATCTTTGCGCAGCAGCTCGAGTGGGAAATCGATTACTTCGAGACCCAGATGTCGAAACTCCACGAGATCGACGGAGACGAAGCTGCAGCAGAGCTGGAGAGGATGAGAACACAGATGGAGAAGCTGCCACTGCTCTTGGCGCACACGCAAGCCGGACTGGCGGGATTGCAAGCGAGACTAAACACGCAATCGGAAAACCTTCACCAGATCCAGGCGAACCTCACCCAGTGCCTGGAGGAAGCCTTCATCGACGCGAAGCTCATCGAGCCTGCTGTGCAGCGGGCGTTTCCCAAGATGCACGAGCCTGAGATCGAGGAAGAATACGAGAAACTCTGCAACCCCGGCCATGAAGACGACGACCTAGCGACAACGCCTCCATCTCCGCTGGACAGCAACAACTGCGGCGATGAGCACGACAGGTACAAACCCACCCCATTGACGGCGGAGCAGCAAGAAAGAAGACACATATTGTATCGATACAGACAGGCTCAAGTACGGCTTAGCAGAGCGCACTATTGTTTCAGAAAAAGGTATCGTGATCGCGCAGCAGAAAAGGAACCATACTACGACGCAACGGAAGGAGGGCAAGGTACCTCCGAGGCTCTACCGGGGATGTCTCAGTCTCCGGTGGTCTGCAATAGTCACGGAGCTCACGCGGGAGGTCTTCGACGCCCAGCGTGAAATGGCGGAGGCGAGGCTTGCCCTTGCGCCCACGGGGATCCGCTTCGACGACCGGGAGGACGTCCACATGGGCAAGGCGGCGGAGATCTGCGGCGGGAAGTTCGAAGCCAAGGTCATTGCCGCCATGAGCCGATTGAGTTCGACGAGCTTGTGCGGGTTTGATGAGCAGGTCTTGCGTGCGACTGAGCTTTCCACGGGCTTTTTTGAGTATGAAGGCTGTTAACAACAGGCGGAGATGCCGCTCGCTGTGAAATCGACGCGCTTGAGGGAAGCTGATTGATACATGTAACGTACGCGCCTCTCTGACACTATACAGATCCAGTCCAGACTCGCAAACGTGCGACCTACGGCCGCCAACTCTCACTCTGCGCTTTCAAGCACAGATCGTTCCACAGCTCCAGCAGGCGCTCATACCCTGCCATGGTAGCCCTTCCACATAACACAATGTGCTCGCTGCAGTTCACCTTGATGCCCCCGGTGAGATGTGCGGCAGTCATCGGAGTCAACGGCTTCTTCGTGGACACCACAGGAATCGGCGGATACAGGCCTTGGTTCACGAAGCGCTTGTCCGCCTCGTTCCGGACGGAGACGTATTCCTTCCTGAGGGTCTCCGGCTTACCTTGGATGCCCTTACCCTCGAAGGAGTACAGCGGGACACAGAACACGTCTTGCGAGTAGACCCACAGGACGATGAGCATGCGTCGTTTGCTGTAGACGTACCCTTCCTTGGTTTTGGCAAGGCAATCGTCGTTGGGGTCGACGTTGGGGTTCATATTCGGCGTATGGAAGGGGATGGAGATGATGTCGCCGTGCCGGAAGTCTTGCCTGCGATAGTTCGATAGCTTACAGTAGGGCGAGCCGTTCTGCTGCACAACCGAGCTGGTGCTGGCCTGCGTAGTCGGCGCCTGGCGCACTTTGCCGCCATTGCCCATCACGGTAGCGCCCGGCGCCTCGGAGGGGGTGAAGTAGGCCGCGGCCGGGTTTATCGTGAGCTGGTTGAGCTGCGACGCCACCTGTGACGCCGCCACGCTCGGGGCTGGGTGCCTGGACGCTGCCACCGAGACGCCTCGCAAGGCAGCGACGCTTTGCGTCAAGGCTCTTCCTCCTCCACTAGTCCAAACATTCCCACCTTTGGCTGGCGCCGAAGCTGGGACCGCAGAGCTGCTTTGTAATTGCGTGCCATTGGTGCCTGGCGTAGCATTTGAACCTACCACAGTCCTGCTGCCAATTGGTAATTGCTGTGGTCTTGGTGCGATGGGCGTAGGAGTCGGCGTGATTGAGCCTTGCGTTCCTGTGCTTGCATCCGAGGCTGTAGGGATGGGTCTCTTCGAAGGCATCTTCGGAGAAGTTGTGTCAGGGTTGTTCGGTGTCTAAGCAGGAGCCGATGTTTAGTGGTACTTGCGGAAGAGAATGAAGGGCATACTTGGATACTCCATAACGCCCTCGATCCAAATGCTTTGAGCCATAGTGAACATATCGCCCAGACAAAGCCTGAGATTCGGTGAATGTGAGGCTCAGACCCGGCAAAGAGTGTTCACTGTGCTGCAAAAGAATGTGCGATGTCTTGAAGTCAAAGGCGAGGCTTCTCATTTCAGAACTCGTTTCCGGGCTTTGTTCGTGATCGAACCTGGACGACGGACTCTGCATCTTGGCTCTCCGCTTCATCTCTTCCTATATCCGTCAAGTCAGAGCTGTTGCAGAGCAGCGCTCAAACTACTCACACGAGGGACCAGCATCAAGCCGCGATGAAGAATTTCGGCCACAATCTCGGTCGCAGACTTGGACTGTTTAAGAGCAGACGCCGCCAGGGCAGGCCGGCGAAGCTGCAAGACCTGCAGGCAGACATACAAGAGGACTTAGCGGGCGCAATAACGCCCTCGCCGGTCTCCGAGACCGGTGTCACATCTCCAGCTTGGACTGAGCAGCAGGATGACGGAGGCGTGGAGATTCCTACCGGGCCGGACCCGGAGACTGACCAGATCGCTAGCCCATCACAGCGAGAGGCAGACGTGGAGCCAGACACCATCGAGACACCCCATGACGCCCAGAGCGACGGCGCGCTAGATATTCTGCCAGAGCAGGAGGCCGATGCATTGGCCCCTGAGGAGCTGCAGACTGATGAGCAGGCGGATGGGCCACCGGAGCCGGTCGACGAGTCAGGAGTTGAGATGTTCAGCGAAGAAAGGCCAGAGTCTATGTCGGCGGACCAGTTAACCACCTACGCAGGTCAGCAGGCCATCCGAGACATGATGTACGCTGAATACGAAGGCGAGGACGAGACCGACTACATAGCCGGTCCGTCTCGTATAGTATATGCATCGGATGGCATACAGGCCGAATGCGGTGCTCTGCTGCTGACGCTAGACCTCTCCAAGAAGATTCAACAAGCCATTCGAGCTCAGAGGATATTTCTCCAGGTCCATCGTGCCACGAAAGCGGAGGATGCCGCTAACCGAGTGTTCGAGGGCAAGCTGCGCCGGCAGATTGCTCGTCACCAACGTCGGATCAGGACTTTGGAAGCGTCAGAGCATGACCAAGCTGATGATGCAGAGGACGGTGCCGCTGGTGGGAGTTGGCGTGACGACCCGGATGGCGTACGGAACGACAACGCTGATGAGGCAGAGAACAGTAAAGCCCATGGAGAGATCGGCATTCTGCGAGGAGAGTTATCGAACTTGCACCTGCTTGTCGAGAACACGAACGCCAAGCGTCAAGGCTTTGCTGGAGAGATCGAGTACAAGGTGCAGATGTTTCGGGAAGCCCAGGCTGAGGTGAATGCTTACCTGGAGGAAGCTTTCGTGGTGGCATCCTTGTTGGAGCCAGCAGTGATTGAGCCGGAGGAGGCGGTTGAGGAGCTCGACATTGATGCAGAGTACCAGAGGATCTGCCGGATGGCGCAAGAGGACGCTGAGAATGGATTCCTCGAGGTTGCGCCCCTGCACCGTTGCGACGAAGACGGAGTGGTGCCCTTGCAGTCTCCTGATGAGCAAGCCAAGTCCCAGCTCAAGGATGCCTACTGGCAAGCGCAGCAAGAGCTGGAGAGCGCATGGGCAGCCTTCAACCGCAGAACAGAAACCCGAGCCCTCGAAGAACAAGCCAATGAAGTAGCCGTTGCCCGCGGCGAACAACCTCGTGATGTGACTCCGCTCGACTTCGATCTCCGCTGCGTCGTGCGGAACCAGGAGCTGACCCACGACATCATCAATGCCGAAGAAGCCCTGGCCCAAACCAAGGAAGCCTGTCTGGAGGCCGGCGTGCAGCTTGTTGAGAACGACCAAGAGTCCGGCTTCGCGGATCACGCCTCGGACGGGTACCGCGAGAGCTCTGAAGCGGCGTGGATCGCCAGCGCACAGGGTGATGAGAAAGTCCTCGCGTGGCTCGATGGTCTGCCGGATCCAGATGTTCCGTTCGTGGAGCGGGAGGAGGTCGAGGAGGTCGAGGTGGAGAGGGACGAGAGCGACGGCCAGTCAGTCAGCCCCAGCGACAGCAACAGTCTCGGCAACGGCATTGCTGGAGGCTCGCGGCGCAGACGCATCGATAAATGGAGGGAGATTTGCGGATGGTGAGCTGGTCTGCTGTATATATTAGCGTTTGTTAGACACTACACTGCACGAATCACACTTTTTCTTCACGATTTCCAGTCCTCGGGTACCTTATGCAGAATCGATGCCTGCCTAATCTCGTTGCGCTAGGTACACGCAGTGACATGCCGCTATCTCTCGGAGCTGGTGGATGTGTTTGAATCATCATCGTTCAAACGGCGATTTGGTAAGGTATTAAGCCCCTATGGCTTCCGGACATCGGCGCCAAATACTCCATGTCGAGCACCAGCCCTCTGAGTCAGTCAGACTACTCGCCACACCTTCGAGCGAACCTAAGTGCTGTGTAGATGGAGGCCTTGAGTAATCCAGAATCATAGTGGTTAGTATTTCGACATCATCGTGCGACCTTCCTGTCGTTTGTGAGCCAGTCCCGTTCATCTGGCACTGCATTCCATCCCAACATCCTCTTCGGCGTTGCGAAAGTCACTCGGTATCGTGAAGCCAGCCGTCCAGTAACCCGCCAAAGACTCTCTCTCGAGCCCTCGGTTGAACACAGACCATCTCTCTCATCCACCGCCCCGGAACCACGCGGTACATGTACCTTTTCCTGACGTGTGCACGATATGATCCCTCCCTCCATCCATTCATCCAACCATCCATCCATCCAGGTACGAAGGCTGAGAGGGGTTTCCGACGCAGAGATTACCATCCTTAGGAGGACCTTCGTCGGGTCATCGTGGTAATGGGCAGATCTAAGTACTACTTCAAATAAGCAATGCCCACCATAATCAACTATGCCCTCTGGCGAAAGAAAGAGCAGCGGTATGCCTTTAACGCGCAGCCTAAAAGCGAGCAGAGTAGGAGCAGAGCCGAGCCCTACCACCAAAGGTCCAGAACGCTCGTACCAGGGCACCCGTTGAAATGCCCAGGTCACGCTGCACGCGTAGGACAGCCATCCCTCCACCGCCGCCCTAAGGAATGCTGAGTCCGCCGTCCCGAACCAAACGAGGCGTCAAGACAGTCAGTCAGGCAGGTCCCGGTGGTCGCTCTCTCGTCGTCGTGTCCGTGTCAGCATACATGCACAGTACAGTACAGTACAGCACAGTAGTAGTAGTCACGTCAAGTGAGTAAGCACATCATGCACGTCATGTAAGTCAGTCAGTCAGTCAGTTATCAGTGCAGATACCTACCTCGCTTCCCGGCAACCCGTTCGCGCAGTACAGTAAATTACATGTAGTAAGGTGCACCTGACGTGTAATCCGGGCAGTAATAACGCAGGGCCACTCACTCTATCGTGCATACATGTAGCTCTGCAGACCGCAAGAAGCGTCAGCACAGTCGCCTGGTGTAGGGGTGGGAGTATGGGGTAATGGTCGGTCAGTCACAGGAAGCTGTACCTCAAGGCACCTGGTATCGAGTAGCTTGGCGCCCCCCTGGTCTGCCCACAGCTCTTTGCCGTGGAGGCCCGTTGGTCGAAGTACAGAGGTTGGTACAGTACGTACCCCGTACCGGTATGGCGCTGATGGAGAAGGCCATGGGGCGCGTGAGCATGGCGTTGGGGTTCCTCGGTACGCTGGACCGAGGCGTATGTGGAGGGTTTGTGCGTAGGTTCTTGGATGGTTTCTCGCTACGAAGTCCGTCCAGTCGGGGTGGTGGCTGAGGTCAGCGGGGGGGCAGCTGAAAATCGCGCGCGCTCCCTGCTGGCTGGAGATACGAGTACTGTTTGCTGGCTGGGCTGGGCAGCCTTTGGTGTACATGTACGTGTAGCTAGCCAGCCTTGCGAGGGCTGCTTGGAGCGTACATGAAGCCGAGAAGGAGTGGTAACAAAGTGGCGGTGCGCACCTCAGCAGGTGCTATGGCTTATCTTGGGAAGGCGACCTGCTCTCGCCTGCAACTGTCTGCTGCACTGATCGACGTTCTCCGGCGCAGGGTGGAATACCTACGGCGATACAGCCCTATGTAAGTCATACTCCGTACAGCGTCACGACGATCTGGCAACAGGGTGTGTGTCGGTCCAGCAGACAGGGTATATATCGCGTGCGAGTGAGATAGATACAGTGAGAGACTTGCACCTTCCTTTCGTCTCGTCTCGTCCCCTCGGCCACTCCTGTTGATCATCACGATCGCGATCAGGCGATCAGGCACCACTTGCCGCCTTACCCTCGTCACCCCACCGCCGTCGTCGTCGTCGTCGTCTTGGCGATTCCTCGTCTGTGCTCCACGTTTCACCCCTTCCCGTCGCCGACCATTCACACCAACGCTCAACCCGCCAAGCCAACAGCAGCTTGAGCGTGCGTCCGGTGTGACTGACGATCAGCATATCGGGGAGACCGGCAGACATCCTGCTCCTCTCCGACAGCACACCACACCAACAATAACAATAGTCCAGCCTCTCACTCAGCATCGTACCTTCTTATTCTGGGTTGTGTTGTTCAAGCGGCCCATCAGCGACGGACTTGAGTGGAGAACGGGACGAGGGCAAACAACCAAGCGTCACCGGTGGGGAAGGTTCAGGTGTCCGGTTCAGGTTCAGCTTCAGACGGACTGGTTCACAGAGTTCCTGACCAGAAAACACGCACACCACCGCTGCACCTCCACCTGCAGCTGCACGCACCCGTCCCATCATCCCACCAGCGCTAGCAGGTAGTTCTACCGGAGCGCGTGTGCTGACCGCGAGCGCCGGACCACGCGAGCCCCTCTACAAACTACCCTTCTAGCTTCGCCGCGGCGTGCCCTTATTCTTCTCCCGTCTCCACCACCAGATGCTGCAACACGACACCACGACATCACGCACCGAAACTTACTTTCCACTCGGCTCATCGGCGCGCCGAGAGACATTCGGTCGACTTGGCATACCTCAGCATCTCGCCGTCATTTGAAAAGGACAACACCTCACCTTCATACCGTGGACAATAAGCGGAACGGCCCCCACCTCGCACAACATACCGAAAGCACAGCCGAACCCCCCAACGCCGTGTAACAAAGCGATTGTTACGGCCGCTTGCATACCGACCGCGTTTCACCCTCCGGCCTCGATCACTCCCAACTCTCGTCCAAGCAAACACCACATCCTACGTCCACGTTGCAGAGTAAGGCCGGCCCCCCCTCAAGAGCACAGAAAGCGGGCAGCTGCAGTCCCAGGGCGGACGGAAACAAACACCACCCACCCACCCACCCACCCACCCGGGTCCAGCAATCACGAGGGCCAGGCTGTCAGAAGAGAGGGCGTTCGTGCTCCCTCTTCGGCAGCCGCGCGCGCGTGACGCCTTTGCTCGCCCACCGTGGCCGACGACAACGACGACCATCGCACAGCGCCTCACTTCCACCCCCTCCCGACCCGCTCCACCAACATGGCGAGTCCAGCTCCTCTACTACGGCCTCCCATCCCCGGCGGAGGGCGGTCAGCGACGGGCGGCAAGCTCCCTCGACTAGGCCTGGCCATCCCCGCGAGTCCCGGCCACCGACCGGTGAACAGTGCCGCGGCGCCGCCGATGAGCGAGACGATGGCGAGTTTACCCCCCCTGGCGATCCCGGGCAAGCAGCAGCCGCCGAAGCTGAGCGTGGCCACGCCGATGGGGACACGACAGGCGCCGCAGGAGACCACCCAGCAGGGCCGGAGGAGGGGCCCGCCGTTGGTGATGCCCGGTGGTGGGTTGACACCGGGCGGAGGCAGCAGTGACGACTCGGCGCACAGCCGGACGAACAGCTTCGGTGCGAATGGGTCGGTGTCGACGGCGTCGTCGTACTCGATGATCAATTTCGCGGATGTGCTGCGGGACCCGGACTCGGCGGCTTACTCGTCCAGTTCGGCGCATAGTGGTGTGGGCATGGAGAGGGAGAATAGTATGCAAGGAGGCTCGTTGGACTTGGAGGATCATCTCAAGAAGCTCACGTTGGAGAAGGGGGCACCGCTCGATGCGGAGGACTTGGATGATTTAGGTTGGAAGGCGGCGAAGCGGGAGGGCACAATACTGGAGCTTGGCAGTTTGGGTGAGGGTGCCGGTGGCGCTGTCACGCGGTGTATACTGAAAGGTGGCAAGACCGTTTTTGCGTTGAAGGTGAGCTGACCCACAAACATCATCCTCTCGTGCTATCTTAACAACAAACCCAGGTCATAACCACCGACCCCAACCCCGACGTCAAGAAACAAATCGTCCGCGAACTCTCCTTCAACAAATCCTGCGCGTCAGCCCACATCTGCAAGTACTACGGCGCCTTCATGGACGACACGGCCGGCACGATCGGCATCAGCATGGAGTTCTGCGAAGGCGGCTCGCTGGACAGCATCTACCGCGAAGTGAAGAAGCTCGGCGGCCGGACGGGGGAGAAGGTGCTGGGAAAAGTGGCCGAGGGCGTGCTCAACGGCCTGACGTACCTGCACGGCCACCGTATCATCCACCGCGACATCAAACCCAGCAATATCCTGCTGACGCGGAAAGGCGAGGTGAAACTCTGCGACTTCGGCGTCAGCGGCGAGTTCGGCACCAAGGGGGACGCGAACACCTTCATCGGGACGAGCTACTACATGGCGCCCGAGCGGATCACGGGCCAGAGCTACACCATCACGTCGGATGTGTGGTCGCTGGGCGTGACGCTGCTGGAGGTGGCGCAGCACCGCTTCCCGTTCCCCGCGGACGGCACGGAGATGAATCCGCGCGCCGGGCTGATCGATCTGTTGACATACATTGTGCGGCAGCCCATCCCGAAGCTGAAGGATGAGCCGGATTTCAAGCTCAAGTGGTCCGAGAGCTTCAAGTATTTCATCGAGTGTTGGTGAGTCTGTGACCCGGTTTGCTTTTGGTGACAAAGATTGAGATTGCTGACAAGAGTGCGTGTAGTCTTGAGAAGGAAGGTTCCCGCCGCGCCACACCGTGGCGGATGCGCGAGCACCCGTGGATGGTGGAGATGCGGACCAAGAGGGTGGATATGGTACAATTCTTGAGCACGGTCTGGGAGTGGCAGGATTAGGAGGACCGTCACCCGCTCGATGAGGGCCGTCGTGCAAGCGGAGAGAATGGGGGGGCAGAAGCCGGTGCAGACTCGATCCATGGGGGTGATGGGGAGGACTGCTCGTTTTCGGATGAAGGCTACGTGAGGGACGAGCCGAGCGGTTCGCTGAAAGCGGCTGAGGTGGCGACGGCGACTGCTGTGGCTGAAGCGGTGATGGCAGTGGTGGTGGCCATCGGGGAGGTGGTGGAGGAGACCAGAGGTCCACTCGCCCCGTCCGAGGAGGCGAAGGCGCGGGAGGCAAACGTCAGCAACATGATGTCGGCGGCGAATGCGGGGTCTGAAGGCTTGCCAACGTCTGCCGCCGCGAGAAGCGAGGGCGCTCACACGCGGACGGGAAGGGATGGCGGTGGTGGGGGGCATTGCAGTCAGGGATCGCGGGGGCGGAGGAAGCGCAGGCGTTCGCTGGTGAGGACGGCTTTGTCGCATCTTGGAGGAGGAGGAGGAGGAGGAGGAGGAGGAGTAACACAAGGTGCACCGTCATCGTCAAGTTGCGTAGCGATGTAGCTCGTTCGCTGGGAGGAGAAGGGGGTGCAAGGATGCAACGAGGGCATATTGGTTGGTAGTCGTCTTTCGCGACGGAAATACAATCGTGATACACCTCTTTGTCTTCATATTGTCTTCTTCATGGGCGTCGATGTCTACAATCATCTCTCGCCCCGCACCGTTCGCTCGCTTGTGGAGGGAGTCTTGGTTCCTTGGATAATGTCTCGCAGTCGAAGAGAGGTGCAGTCTCCGAGTGTCGTATCGTGGCCTGGCCTGGCCTGGAGTGGATAGGGAGTGCGAGGCGGGAGAATGGGTGCCCGCCCCCGCCTCGGTTTCGTGGACGCTGTTTAAACAGGACGGAGGTGGTGAATGGCGGCCAGCCAGTGTTCCTTGTTGGATGAGCTTTTCGAGTAAATTGTAGCGTCCACATTCTGTGAGTCTGATAGCGAAGCAGACTCTCACTCGGAAGACGGATCGACTGGTGTTACATTGCCAATTCTCGCTGTGATTTCGCTGCAATCCTGTAAGTGTTTCCTTAGCACTGCTGGCTGCTATTCAAAACTCGATACGGCGCTTACCATTCCCCTTCCTGTCCTGTCGCGCTAACCTGCCATCGTTTCCTCGTTCTTCGCTCCGGACATGGATTCGAAGTCGGACTGCGAGATGGTATTGTATTGCGCCGCAAGCTCG
>NAJQ01000223.1:21490-40594 GCA_005059865.1 Friedmanniomyces simplex
GAGGCTCACTCGACCCGTACAAGGAGGCGAAGACGCGGGAGGCAAGCGTCAGCAACATGATGTCCGCACCCGCGAGTGCTAAAGACGAGCCGACGCTCGCAAGTACGTTGAGTGATGGCGCTCACACGCGGACGGGAAGGGATGGCGATGGTGGTGGTGGTGGGCTTTTCAGTCAGGGATCGCGGGGGGGGAGGAAGCGCAGGCGTTCGCTGGTGAGTGCGGCTTTGTCGTATCTTGGAGGAGGAGGAGGGAGAGGAGGAGCAGGGGTTGGAGCAACACAGCGGGCATCATCACCGTCGCGTTGCGTAGCGATGTAGTTCGTTTGCCGGGAGGAGAAGGGGGTGCAAGGATGCAACGAGGGCATATTGGTAGGTAGTCGTCTTTCGCGACGGAAATACAATCGTGATACACCCCACTTCTCATGGGCGTCCATGTCTACAATAATCTCTCACCCGCACCGTTCGCTCGCTTGTGGAGGGAGCCTTGGTTCCTTGAATAATGTCTCGCAGTCGAAGAGGCGGGCAGTCTCCGAGTGTCGGTGGCTTGGCCTGGCCTGGAGTGGATGGGGAGTGCGAGGCGGGAGAATTGGTGCCCGCCCCGGTTTCGTGAAGGAAGTTTAGAGAGGTGATGAATGGCGGCCAGCCCAGTGGTCCTTAATGGATGATTTTTTGGAATGAAGATCGGCGCCCAGGGGCTATCTGTTGATAAGGTAGTGTAGAAGACTCTCCTTCTGAAGATGCATCGACTGCTGCTGTCCGGCGATTGCTCGCTGTTATGTCATTAATGTACGACTGTACGTGTAAGTACTGTTGGGCGTTGTTGATGTGGCTGCTATTTAAAATTCGATACGGCGCTTACCATCCCCCTTCCCGTCCTGTCGCGCTAACCTGACATTGTTTCCTCCTTCTTCGCTCCCGGACATGGATTCGAAGTCGGACTGCGAGATGGTATTGTATTGCGCCGCAAGCTCGGGACGTAGTGGTGTAGTAGGGGAGGTGGGGAGGGTATAAGTATGAGTGGACCGCCCGGCGCATTTGGTTTGGTATCTCTTCATTCCACACCCACTCTCCAATAACCTCATCCCGCACACTGGCACATTCTACACAGGTCGGGAAGAACACCTCACGACTAACCCGGACCCGACGCAGTTTTAGACCATTGGACGAGATCTAACCCGTTTCGACCTTCAGCATGCCTCCTTCCACCATGCGAGCGTGGCAGTACCACGATACCAAAGGCGGCCTCGAAAACGGCATCAGACTCAACACAGTCCCACTACCACAGCCGAAACCCAGCCAGCACCTAGTCCAGGTCCTCTACGCCGCCCTGAACCCAGTCGACTACAAGCCAGCCGAGGTCGCACTCCTAAGCCGTATGCTCATCCCCAAACCCGCCACCCCCGGCATCGACTTCGCAGGCCGCATCGTCGCACCAGCCGCCGGGTCGTCCTTCAAATCAGGCCAGATCGTCTTCGGCGCCGCGGGTACCTCGCCTTTCGCCGCCGGTGCGCTGCGCGAGTACGCTGTAACCGAGACCACAGGCGTCGTAGCCGCACCCGAGGGCTTGGATCCCAAGGACTTGGCTACGATTGCCATCGGCGGGGAGACGGCATACCAGTCCATCGTCCCCTACGTCAAACCCGGCGACCACATCTTGATCAACGGCGGCTCCGGCGGCGTCGGCGTCTTCTCCATCCAGATCGCGAAAGCGGTGGGCTGCAAGGTCACTACCACGTGCTCTACCCCCAACGTGGAGCTCTGCCGAAGCCTCGGCGCCGACGTCGTGATCGACTACCGGAAGCAGAATGTGCTGGAGACGCTGCGGGAAGGCGGACAGCAGTACACGCATGTCGTCGACAATGTGGGGGGTCAATGGGACCTAGTCGGGAAATGCCACGAGTACAGCAAGCCCGGGGCGTCTTTCCTCTACATCGGGGCCGCGCCGAGCTTCAGTTATGCTTGGAATTCGCTCAAGGTCCGGGTGTGGCCTGGCGTGTTGGGGGGCGCGAGACGGAAGTTCGTGACTATGCTCGCGCAGCCGATTAACAGCGAGCTGGGGAAAATCGGCGGGTGGATGAAGGAGGGTACGGTCAAGCCTGTGATCGACTCCGTCTGGCCCATGGAGAAGGTATCCGATGCCTTTCGGAAACTCAAGACGGGCAGAGCAAGGGGCAAGATCGTGGTGGAGGTGGCGTCGGGTTCACGTAGCACGGAGTAGCCACGGCGCTGCTGCCAACGGGCCTCTGAGCGCTGGGTGTTTTTGGGAAGGGGCACAGGGAGGGGGGGTGGGGGGGTGGCGGTCAACATAATCTGGCGTTGGGCATGCTATAGGGCCCGAAACAGGCTATCTCGAGGACCTCCTCGCACAGTCCGCTCATGAATTCCACGAGCCCTGATACGTCTAGCCCCCAGACACCCTTCACTGGATCGCGCATGCGGGCGCTCGCTTTCGCCATTGGATCCTTGTTTCGGAGGAGGAAAAGGCGATGGTGGGTTCGACGGCGGATGTTGGCTGGGAGATGGTATGTCGACTCCGCGCGGTGCGGTTGATGCAGCCGCTGTGGCTTGCTCTGGGCGACGTGTGAATGTTGCCGCGGTCCCGTAGTCGGATTCAGAAGGTCGCAGTCGCTCCTTGTCAAAGCTGAAGTCGCGGGTCGATTGGAGATGGATGTGCTGGCAGTGTTAGTACGCGGCATACCTGACCTATACTCTGTAAACGTACTCTGTGCTGAAACGATGCTTGCTGCTATGTTTGCAGTGTTTGATGAGTCGCGTGGCGAATTGGTTGATGCTCAGGTAAGCCGCGGTGCTTGTCGTTATGACACAGCGACCCTTCTTGCGGACCACCTACCTACTTATACAATAAGCCCCATCTGGGGTGACTTCCGGAGCACATCCGCGGTGTCGCGTGCTCACATGCATTTTCTCAAACTCTACTTCATCAGAATTCCGTCATTGCAAACCAAGCTTTTTTCGCGCAAGCTAGCCTTTCTAGGGTACGAGCTAACCGCTATGGGAATACCAGAACTCATGTCGTTTCTCGACGTCATCTTTTTTGCTGACCACGAACGATCGAGTGGCGGCGAGGTTTGGTAGCATATATGGCGACAGTATGTGTAGATGCGGCGGGGTGGCCGTGGGATCAAGACGACCACGATCTCTCCGCAAGAATACAATGCATTCCTCTTCACCCGGACGCTTCATGTCTCGGACAGAGCGGCGACGACGATCTCCGCCACCCTCTCCGGCTGGCTGATGTACGGCGTGTGTCCAGCGTCCAGCCATATCAGCGGGAAGCCTTGCCACACCATCTCCTGTCTTTCGGGCGGAATGGCCAGGTCCTGTCTGGTCGTCACGACGGTGATGGGCGCCATACGCCAGTCGTCCGAACTGATGACGGGTCCCTTGCCGAGATAGTATGCTGGTTCCAGCTTGTCAATCCATTGCTGGGCTTCATCGTCGGACGTGAGATCGTTGAAGAGGACCAGCCGGGTATCGGCCATGTTGTTCATTTCGTTCGCCTGATACTGTCAGCTTTCCCTAATGTCTTGTTAGGTTGCATGGTTCATACGTCGATACTGAAACGAGGGTTCTCGGGCCCAAGCATCAACTTCGCATCCATGATGAAGCCCACCGGGAAGACGTAGGCTGCGATGAAGATAACCCGCACCAGCTTTGCTGAGCTACCTGTGGCTTCAAGCCTTCCCTCCTTGGTCAAACGATTGACGGCTTCGGCACCTGGTACACCAGCAAAACTGTGCAGCACCAGACAGACATCATATCCTTGATCTAGCTTCGCAGTCACCGCTTTGTAGATGGTCGACACGTCGTCGGCGAAGGTTGGCCGTGGGTCTTTGAGACCGGTCGATGCGAGCTGATGTGCCTCTGCCTCGTATCCCTGCTGGTTGAGGGCTTGTTTCAGTGGCTCGGCATGAGCAGGAGTATGCCTAGTAATAATTGATGGTAGAGTTGGCCACTCATCTCGAACAGAACTTTCGGATTACATCGAGCGGTGTGCGTACCAGCTGCCGGGTACAATGACAATAGCTGGCATTTGAGCGGCTGCCATCCCGTGACGAAGTAGTGCGGTGTTCGGAAGCTTCTTGAATCCGGTGTGTCGTGCTGAAGGAGCTGGCTCTGGTTGTTTGGAGGAACTACTGTTTACGACACGGCAGCCTTAGAAGCGGGAGTTCGTTGAGCTCATAGGGGAGGAGGTAAGAGATCTGTAAGTCCAGCAGGTATAATCCTGTAGACGCGGCTTAACAAGCGGCCGCCGCATTAATTAGCTCTATAATCAATCTGCCGACTATAACGTGTCGTATACGTGTCTTCTTATAGCTTAAATCTCATTTGTTGCTACTCCTGTAAGCCTTGTTCGCGATTTCTACCGCAAGGAAACATCTAACTAACGAAGACTAGCGTAAGCATAGTTCTAAAGTTCTTTAGTAAACCCTATACTCTTTAAAGAGCTAGTTTACTATTATAGCGTTTCTACTTAGCTTAAGTCCTTCTAGGTCCGACGACTACTGCAATTAATAGTCTCTATTCCTCTAAAATACGTTACCCAAAATTAAGATTGCATTAGCTAGCAAATAAGGTAGAGTAGCTTTCAAGTCTCTAGTAGTATACTTCTTTATAGTAGGCTGCAATTCTAGTTTAGGTAGGTTTAGGCCTCGCTTCCGGAAAGTATAGTTCTAGGACCCTACTTCCCTAGGCATTCTACGTACCTCTAAGGCTATAGTGTAACTAGGAAATGCGGGTAACGGCTTAATAGAAGCTACCCAATATGCAATACTAGTAATACCTTATAGCCTATCTATACTATGCTACCTCTAAGGGTTTGCGTAACCGTTCTAGAGGGAACCTATTCGTCCCGAACAACCCGGTAGCCTGCTATCTCCGGTACGAGAAGACGTGTAAGGTGCCTAGTAACATCGTAAAGACCGTAGTACTGTTCTTTGCCTTCGCATGAGCTAGCTCGCTAGACTTTCTGGAACAATGGTCGCTACTGTTACTCACGACGAATGATGGATTCGCTGATGGAGGACGTTGAGAATCTCCACGTCCCGGCCAATCGGAGCATCGGGAAGCACGGGCCATAAGGCTTTGATGAGAATCGAGGCCGGAACAAGCGCTACGGTATCTGCCTCAGCTCTGCTTCCAGTCGCCAAGTGTCGGGAATTTCGACGCTCAACACTTTCCGGCTTCTCTCATGCGACCCGTGTCTGAATCCCAAGAAAGAAGCGTCTCAAACGGACCGCATCTGCCACCGCGATCTGAAACGATGGCGGACGCCATGAAGTACAGTTTTCCATGTGCAGTGAAGGTCACATGAGTGTGGCAACCAACTGCACGGTGACTCGTGAACCTTCCAGATTGCGCGCTTTTGAACCTTTACAGCGATGATGAGATGACATGAAGTAAAGATGCTTGGACTTTTGGGAAAACGAAGTGAAGCACAGTTTCACGGAGCTCGGTCGGTACTTCCCGGGGTTGGATATGATGAAAGCAGCAGAACGCACGCCGAGGCTTGCAGGCTGATGCAACGTGTGGCAAAGGGCTGTGGCGGAGCATCACGACCGGCCTACATAGCTGGAGTCAAACCATGGCGACGAACCTACCCATGTCTATGAATCTTTTTCGCTTCTCCTCTCGTCGTGCTCATCCGATGCACAGTCATCGGAAGAGAGGTTGTCGCATCCGGGGAAGCTGTTAAAGGTAGCGTCGCATATGATCGAGCTGCCCCGTCCATATCATAATTCCTAGATGTGCGCTCCTTTGCTCATTTCCGGCTGAATCGGGAATAGCTTGTTGAACATATTGCTCGGGTCATATTTGGCCTTGATCTTCTGCAGACGCGGGTAGTGATCCCCGAAGATGTCCTTGGAAATCTCATCGTATTGCTGGCAGCATAGTCAGCCATCGTCCCTCTCCGCACGATACCAACTGTCCGAGTACTAACGTCGTAGTTGCCATACAGCAGCACAGCACCCTTCTTCCCTTTCACGCTCGCGCCGCCTTCGACCCCCTCGCTCGTCCGCTCCCCGTGCGCTTCCAGCTCCTTCTTGAACTCCAGGCTCATCTCCCGAGCAAAATGCCTGCACTCCATGTCATTCTCGGCCTTCGACCACATCGGCATGATCAAGCTATTGAGGTGGTAACCCCGGTTTGCGAAACATCCCTTCTCGCTCGCCACGACGACCGTCGGGTCGAACAGCTCCCACGCCATGAGACTGGGCGCGGCATCGGGCTGCGTGTCCATGAAGGTGTTGTACTTCCCTATAATATGCGTGACGAAGCTCTCGCGAATGGGGAGAACAAAAGCAGCGCCTTTCATGCTGCTGCGGAAGCCGGGGACGGTCGGGATCTGCTTGTTGACGGCTGGGTACGGGCCCGTTTGCGCGGTATTGACCAGTGGGTCAAGATCGAAGATGGGCTGGAGGAGCTCCTTGGCATCGGCTTCGGAGCCGTCGTAGGCGAAGATGAATAGGAAGACCGTTTGTCCGCCTGCCTCTGGTGGGCGCCCAACACCGAGGAGGGTGTTGAGCCGGCCCTCGGTCTTGGTCTGTTGGCCGCTGCTGGGGATGGCGTACAGGTCGTTGCATATCCCAACGAGTTTGGTAATGTTTTCTGGCGTGGGGGAGAAGACACAAGTCCCCATGTAGACTTCTTTCTGAGGGTACGCTTGCAAAACGAATTCAGTCGTGACACCGAAGTTCTGGCCCGCTCCAAGGATTGCCCAGAAGAGATCCGCATTCTCGTCTTTGCTTGCCTGCTTGATCTCGCCACCAGACGTCACGACGGTGGCGCCCACGACATTGTCAATCACCAAGCCTCGCGTCCCGGACAACATGCCGTAGCCGCCACCCAATGTTAGCCCCCCGACACCCGTGTCTGCAACCGTCCCACCGACGGTCGCTAAACCATGTGCCCAAGCAGCTTCGTCAACATCTCCCCATAGCGCTCCGCCCTGGATGTGCAGCTGCTGCTTGCTCGGATCGACTCTCACTCCCCGCATGCGGCCGAGATCAATCAGCAGGCCACCTTGTGTGCTGCTCGCACCCGCTGTCGAATGGCCACCACCTTTCACCGCGACGTCAAGGTCTTGCTCTGCGGCATACTTGACGGCAATGGCAATCTCTTCCGCTGAGGTGAGCACGACTGATACCCGGCTTCTTTGACGGCAGCCCGGGACCAGCGGTCGATGGAGGCTTGATACCCGGAGTCGGCGGGTGACAAAACATTCGCCGTGGTCCCAGAAAGGAGCTGACGGAGCTTATCAATCTGGGAAGGTTGGACGGTTCGCTTTTGGCCCACCATGGTAGTGGTGCGAGTGGGACTAGGATGCTTGCGGTTCCGTTAGATATGCCTATATGTGCTAGGGACGTATACGTTTTTTGCCTCGGTGGTTGTCAAACAGACAGAAGCGGCCACCATGAGGGTTAAAGGAAAAGTCTCCCGCAAAGAATCGGTTGGCCCGGAGTCGAACTTGGGTAGGTTGTCTAAGAGGGCAATGGCCGTAGCTTTGCAAGTCGACCGAGCGGACGTGTTCAATCCCCGCAGACTTCTTTGCATACAGTGACTGAACGCGCAGATTGGGCGCCTTTTATACTTGGACAGCCATAAGCATAATTGCAGGTATGCTACTATGCGGGCCGAAGGAGTTAACTAGCTTAAAGTCGAGGAATCCAGCAGCTTACCGCTTGCCCGAAAGCTACGGGTAGGGCTAGTTAACAAAGCCCTAATTCTCTGCTATAACTTACTTAGCAAGCATAGTATTGCAATATTGCCAAATAGAGCGGTAGCGGTTATAAAGGTAGTAGGGTAGTAGAGTAGTAGGGTAGTAGGATATTGTGTTTGTATTAGGGTAACAAGATCTCTAAAATATAGAATGCCGCTTAGCCCTAGTAATTTATAAAGTAGGCACTACTTTTCTGTTTAGGCGGCTATTTTGCTCTCTTAGATTGTTTGTTTTTACTCGATCTACTATCTTCTTAGCTTCTAATTAATGTAGCAAAAGCTAGAGTAGTGCAACTACTTACTAAAGTTATAGACTCTAGCTCTACCTATAAGGGCCTACTATAACCTTATAGCTACTTCCGGTATTAGAAACTTAGCTAGTATCCTAGCGCTAGATTTACTACTTTAACAATACCTGCTTAGAGACTATTGCTTTCTATAAGCCGCTTACCCTAATTGTTAGCACTAATAGCTATAGTAAGACAACTATTATTAAGTGCCTTAAGTATATTACGGCTAGTAAGCTACCGCTAAACATAAAGGTAGGCGGCATTTTTGTTTATAATCCGAAATTATATAGTAAGAAAGAAGTACTTACTTAGGTTAAACTCTCCTTTAAGTCTAAGAACAGTATAACGATAGTCTATATACGTAGCCTATAGCTTACGGTCTAGAAGAACGCTTGCAGTATAAGCTAGCTAGAAGGTAACCTCCTTATATATAAGTACGGTAAGAAAGTACTACTTAGCTTACGTACCGCTAATCTAATATATTAATGCCTGTAAATCTTCGCGCGTCTCTAAGGCTATCCTAGATAGCGTTATCTTCTGCTATTAAGAGGATTCTCTCTAGCCGCTATCTACGCCTAAAGACCTTAAGGAACGCTTTAATGCAATGCGATCTCTAAGGCGGTAAAGTTGTTTTAGTATTACGCATAGGGAAAGGAAAGGATTACGTTTAGCGAGATACCTAGTATAGTACGCGTTATACGCGTATATTCAAAGTATAACGAGTACATTATTAGTAGAGTAGATGCTTTACGAGATACCTACAAATAGCGCGTAACGTCTCTACGATACCGGCTTATACTTAGCCGAGCTATACGCGCGATACAATTCTTTCTTGGAATCGTTACTAGGGACGATTTAAACTTTGAATGTCTTTATAGATACCGGCTCGCCCTTTACGATCTCGTTAATCTAGTCTAGTATAATCTCCTTAGCGCCCGGATTGCCTATATACCCCTTTCCCTCTATAAACCTTACATCTTTAACTCGACCTCGACTAGCTACTAGTATACTATCCTCAATCGGGAATATGCTATCCTCTAACCTATTAACAATAAACAACCTATAGCTCGGCCGATTAAGAAGGTGCCCGTTGTCTTCTAAACTAAACTTCTTTTGGGGATTATCTGTAACCTAGTCGTTTACGGAAGAATACCCGAACTTGTACGCTAGCGTATCGGCGAGAGCGAACGGGTACTCTATATAATTTATTGCTCTAATCTAGTATAGCTCGAGAGCGTAGTATAACTAGCTACCTTAGCCGACTAAGGCGATAAGACGCTCCGCGTAGGTATATACGATACGGAAGGCGTAGTAGCCGCTAGTGCTAACGCCCCTCGCTACGATTTAGCTATCGTTGAAGCCGTAGTACGCTTTACCCGGCCTAGATACCTAGTTAAGGATACTAGTAAACAAGCGGTCTAGAGACTACGGTTTATTTAGTATAGCTAGGTAGTCTCCCGTCCCCGGTATCTCGACGGAGAGGGTAACGAAGCCCGCTACGATATGCATATCGGTACGGTTAGTATAGTCCGTTCTATAGGTATCGAGGCCGTAGATAAAAAGCAGAACAGGCTAACCTAAGGTAGGTTTCTCGCTATTCGGGATACGTAGGTAAGCGGGTATATCCTGTACTTTATCGCCGGCTACGGCGTTAGTATACGAGAAAGGAACCTTAATTTCTTAGTTTAGCGGATCGAGGTATTTACCGCCGGCGAGATATGCTACTTTACCTAGCTCCTATACTCTCTAACTTAGTAACGAGCGGTTAATAGGAAAGCGAGCTATACGATATACGGTAGCCGCGCGAAGATAGAGCTCCTTAGCTTTTACCGTATCCCTCTCGCTTTCTACTCGCTAAGCCTACTCGACTAGCCTATCGCCCGTAGGAAGAAATAGCGCCGTATAAGCGTCCGGGTTATATAGTATACTTACGCTATTATTAGACGTAGCTTAGAGTTACTCGAATATTAGATTGAAGTCTTCGAGTTTACCGTCGACGAAAGGGTAAATACCTAGCGAACACGGTCTACGCTACTTTGTTTCCTAAAGCGCTAAGACGGAGGTATAATAAGGAAAGGTATCGTAGCTATCGATCGTCTTCTAAACATAGAAGGGAGGTAGTAGGTTACTAACGACTATCTTGAATACACTAAAGTAAGATCTAGGCTATTAGATTTTATACGGCGGACTAAGGTATCGTATAAATAGGACCCCGCTAAATATCAATAAAGCTAAGGATGCAATTCGGTAACTTTAAGGAACGAAGGTTAACTTAGCGTCGTAGTATCCTGTATCTTATAGTCTAGTATAGAGTAAGACTTAAAGACCCTAATACGTAGCATTAATAGATTAAGTAGACGAGGCTAGCTATAAAGATATATAGCCTATAGGCCTATATAGACCTATATGCATTATTTTCTACTATATAGCTAGCTCCTCCTATAGAAGTTATAGAGGAGGAGTACTTAGCTACTCTTAAGAGCGATAACTTTATAGTAGAGAAGATAATAAAATTGCGTATATCTAAGGTATCCTTATTAAAGAAGGACTACAATATCTTCTATACTAAGAGAGGCAAAGCAATAGACTACTTTATCCGTATACTTAATATACGAGGATAACGTAGCTTTACTAAAGCAGCCCTCGTTCTTAAGGGGATAAAGGATCTTAAGACGGAATTTATACTAATAGCCTACTACTAGGTATAGCTTCTTTGCTACTACCTTACTAACCTCTAGAAAGGGTATAAGAAGTAAAGGTAGGAGTACTAGATAGATTAGTAGCTACTCTTCTATAACGAGGTAGAGAGATACGAGCTACTAGAGTATAGTCCCCTTATATAGGCATTTCTTATAGCTATAAGAGCAAAGTACCTAGATATTAGAGAAGTACTCCTTATAGAGTTTAGCCGTATAGAGGAGCCTATATTTAAGGAATTTATGCTAGATTACGTTAAGATAATACGCAATATAGTCCTCAAGCTTAAAACGATAGTATACCGTAAGAGAGTGTTTGCTATTAAGGCGGTACCGGTACTAATAAGGCTACTCCTTAAGGGTACTAATGTATACGGGAGACTAGAGCTACGTAGCTATAGCTATAGCCGTTAGGAGACTAATAGGACGTATACTAAGATTATAGGCAAATTACCGTCTAAGTTATACGCTAGCTTAAGCTATTGTACTATTATTAGTTATTGCAAGAAACCTAAGAAGGCTAATTAAACCTTATATTAGAAGAAGTACTTTGCTAACTATAAGAGGTACTATCGTAAGGATAAGTACTTCTATATACGCTAGGCACTTATATTCCAAGACCCCTTGCCTAAGAGGTTCTAAAGAAGCATTATCTAAAGCAATATACCGATAAGGCTACTAAGGCCTCTATTAATACCGTTACGGCTACTAGTACGGCATTAGACAACGGTAGCAATATAGAGGATATCCCTTGTACGTTCGTTAACTATACTATTATTAGCTTAGCTAACATGCTATCCGTTAACTCTATATAGTTATTTAATACTGTAGATTAGTAGATTCTCGACAATAGATTAGATATCTACGTTATTAACAGCTATAATAGATATTAATTTACTATTATATATATACTAGATAAGGAGAGGCTTATTAAGGTTAGCAATACTACTCTTAAAGTAGTAGCTATTAGTACTATAGTCCTTAAGGTTAAGAAACTTATATTTAAGCTAAAAGATGTCTACTATATACTAGGCTTCTATCTTAACTTAGTCGCTCCTTATATGCTAAAGAAGGTAGACCTATAGCTCTATAGTTATAATAATTACTTATATAAGCATTAGACTAATAGAGTAAATAAGTAACTTCTTAAGATAATCTAGCCTTAAGGAGCTCTAGTCTTCTTTAACATTGTTACTCTAGCTACTAGCAATCGATAGGTCTTCTAATAGCTACGCGATATTATAGGCTAACTAGTACCTATTAATAAGGCTATCCGATAGTCCTATATAACTACATTATAGCTAGAGGCAATAGCGCTAACATTAAGGCTAAAGCTTAGAGCGATAGTACTACTAAGGTACTAGCTATTAGTATTAATAGCACTCTAGCTAGTACGCGTAATACTAATAAGCTAGTACCTATACGTAAGGCTACTAAATTAGTATAGTACTACACTATTATCTATCTATAGCCTAAGGTTATCTAACGCCTTACTAGTAGCGTAGAGAGAGTAGATATTACCCCTAGTAATGCTACTCCTTATATACAAGACTATATACTATATATATAGGTAAAGATAACTTATATTAACTCTAAATTAAAGAGGAAGTATCTATAGACTATATACGGAGTCTTTGCTATAGATATCTTTAGCTTTATACTAGTAGAGAATAGAGACTATATAATAATTTATGTCTTTAACATTAATACCTCTACTTACTATATATAGACAAAGCCTAATTAACTTGCAATTATACTAAAGGGCGGCGTATAAGGAGGAGGAAAGGGGGGGGGTAGAGGGAGCGTAGAAGCTTATACTTTCTCGGAGTAGTACTCGTAGTTATCCTAGTCTTCTAGTAATGCCGGGATAATAACTTATAGTTTGCGAGGCGGCGGAGTATTAGCAATGCCCGCGTCTAGTATAGGGGCTACCGCGTAATTCTCTTCTAGGCGCTAGTAGAACTTCTTTAGGCGGTTTCCTGCGTACATCCGTAAGTAAGTAGTACCGTTAAGCTTATATAGTCGGTAAGAGCTAAACCCCTCGGTAACCGACGATATTCGGTATAGGCCGCGCTAGCGAGGCTTAAGCTTCCGAGATAAGGATATATCTCTAGCCTTCTCGGAATTAAAAAGCAGTATAAGGTCCCTAACGGCGAGCTCTATCTACCCGATATTCCGGATATCGTTAAAATACTCCTTACTCTATTCCCGGTACCGGCAAAGTTATAGAATAGCTTCCTCCGCCCGCTTATCCCGCTAGTTAAGCTACTTTACTCGCGCGTAGAGAAGATCCTCTATTAAGCGAATATTATTCTACGCGGCGGTACGCTACGCTAGGAAGAGTATCTTATTAGGTAGCGTTAGGTTATACCCGTACTTTAGCTCTACGGGCGTTATCCCCGTTAGTAAGCGGATAGTTAACCGGTCTATATAGAGGGTCCCGTAAAAGCGTTATAGCTATATGTCCTTCCTAGGGCTATTCTCCTTAGCTAGAGCGTTAATAATAGGTAGATAGCCCCTCTTAACTATCCCGTTAGCCTACGGGTAATAGGAAGAGATCCGGATATTCTTTACCCTATAAGTCTTTAGTAGGACCTTAGTCTATGCCTTATTCTCCGGACCGCCGTCGTTAATTAGGAAGTCCGGCGTACTATACCTATAGAAGACGTCCTCGAATAGGCTACGCAATAGACTTTAAGTCGTTGCTTCGTAGCGCTCTTCCCTTAGGCTACCCCGAGATATCCTCCCTCGCGAGGACGAGATACCGGAAACTATCCTAGTTTAATATATAGACTATATCTATAGCCTACTTTCTCCCGAGAACTACCGCGTCCGAGGGGTAAAGTACTTCTTCCTAGCGGTTTAAGTTCCGGCGTTAGCATAGTTTATAGTACTTAATATAATCTACGACCTACGTTTATATACCGTCCTAGTAGTACCTATCTACTACCTAACGATATATGCCTTTATAGCTATAATGCCTACCCTCGTTATATAGCGCGGCGATAATACGCCGCTACTTATTGTTGCTATTAACGGCCCGTATAAGCGGAACGTTCTAGTTCCTTTCCTCTATAGTATACTATCCTTATCTACGTACTTTAGTATAATCTTCTTAAAACCCCGGAATTCCGACTTTAATATCTTAGGCGGGCGCTTTATAGTTAGGAGCTATCTCGCGATCTATTAGGACTTAGGCCCGTAGCTATTAATAAGCGGCTATAGCTTCTCGCTATCGTCCTCCCTCGCGGCGATTAGGTATACCCGGCATTCTAGTATATCGAGCTAGTAGCTAACCTAATCGTCGAGGTTATTACCGGCTACTATTAGCCTAGTAGTTTTCCGAGATAGCGCGTCTACTACGATATTCTTCCTACCCGGTACGTAGCGTACGTCGAAATTGTATATCTAGATCTATGCGAGCTATCGCGTAATAAGCGCGCTTAGTAGGTCTATTGCTATCCTATTAATACCGGAGAGTATACTATAGATAGGAGGCTAAGTAGTATACTTAGCACTATTAGGGCTAGAAGCTATACCCGAGGTTATCTAGCGGATCCCCGCTTAGGGCGTAGGCGTATATTATGCGCTAAGGCTACGTCCCTTATACGAAGTAGCATTTAGCGCTTTCTTTAACTAACTGTTTAGTTAGAGGGCCTTTTACGCTATAAGATATCCTCCTCCTAGATATATCCTATATTAGTTCTAAGTACTCTACCTTATTTGTAGCCCGTTAGGCCTACGATAGACCTTAGGCTACGCCTACGCTTCCTATACTCGACGAGGGTAGCGTCCTAGGATTCGTTAAACACCCCGAGGGCGGATCTCCGTTATCTTTAACGGAGAGTACCGCGGAAGAAGAGGTAGAAATAGGCGGTAGCAAGACCGCGTTAACTACGGAGCGCCTACGTATCGTACGCGAAGACTTAGAGGTAGAACTCGAGATCTAAAGGATTAGCGAGTAGCTAGACTAGCCTCGTTATCGCCGCTAGGCTAGCCGTATACCCGTACCTAGTATTAGTACCTCAATAAGAGCTTCGACTATTAGTACGCATAATGCGATCCCCGCGCTTTCTAAGGTCGCCTCGCAGGTAATGCCCGTACGCGTTAGTAGAAGCGCTAACCGCCCTAAGTTAAGGGATGTTTACCTTAGCTAGCTCTACCTATACGTAGGATCGCGATCGAATCCTATATAGGGTTATATTCCTCGTAGGTAAGCCGCGTAAGACGTAGCACTACGACTATAGCGTAGATCTACTAGAAGGCTATTCTTAGGAGGCTTTTAAGAAGTTCGTCCTAGATTTAGTAGAGGATCCGGTAAATTATAGCTTAAGCGTTACCCTTACCTACGAGGCTATACGCTAAGGCGAGCATTAGACAGCTTAGGCCTTCGCCTTAGAGCTTACTACTCTAGAGGAGCAAATAAGCCCCTATACCGAGGAGTAGCGTACTATTGCGACCCTATAAGGTAGTATTACGTAGTAGAGCTTAGTAGGCTTAGATAGTATTAAGATACGGTTAGTATTAGGTAATACTTCTCTCGTTAATAAACTGCTCTACTAGAATCGTTCCTAGGTATACGAAGACCTTTTAGTTAGATTGCAATATAAGTTAAACACGAACTATATATAAAGAAAGTACGCCTACTATATATATAGGAGATTCGTATCTCTTAGGGGCTATCCGACTATTCGACCGTATCGACGGTCGACTATTTAGTCCGTCCGTTCGACCTCTCGACCGGTCGGTCGGTCGTCTAGTTAGTTCGACTACGCCTAAGGAGGCTTAGTTAGTTATATAATATCCCTAGACTCTTAATTAGTTGTTCTCGCGCCTTTTCCTTACTATCTATAATCTTCTAGCGTATGTTCGTAATATTACCCCCGCCTTATCTCTTAGCTCGTCCTCGAGCTTCCTATAAGTATCTTCTATACTCGTACATTATAAGCGGAGAGCTACTAACTCGAAGAGAACGACGCGAATACTAAGCCCTACTTATCGAATCTAAAGGCCGCGAAATGCCCTCCCCTTACTCCTCCTATCGAAGCGCGAAGGTACCGGAAGGTAAGGTCCGTCTAAGATGTGTTATAGATGTCCGGTTCGGGTACTGTTCGTAGTACGTCCGTAAGGGGTACGCTAGTTATAATGTAACGGTTACGTAGACCGAGTAGGAACGGTTACGCAATTAGCGTTAGGAGCTAAAGCGAAAGTTAGACGATACGGAAGAGAAGGTAACCGAGGCTATATCTCGCGTCTATCGTCTACGGAAATAGCTACGTATAGTAGAGAGCCGCGAAGAGAAGGCGATTAGCAAGGAGTTCGCTACTCTATAGGAGCTTCCTACTAAGGGTCCTAGTACGTTAGAGGTACTAGCTAAATGTCTTTTAGAGCCTAAGGGGATATCGGAGGAGTTAGAGGGTGTATTCTAGCTACCTATCCCTTCGTAGGCTAATTTCTCGATCGTGTATAATAATGCGTTCTAGAATCTCCCCTTTAAACCTTCTCTAAGCGGTATTAGTAGAATTGTTTTAGAAGTCGGGGGGAATTCTTAAGGTAAGCCTTTAGTTCCTATATGTTGTCTTCGTTAGGGTATCCTTTCTATTTGACGAGGTATCGCTAACCTCGCTACTCTAGGATTTCTTCGGGCTCGAATTCGTTTTCCTCCTAAGGTTTAAAATAGAACGTTATTTGTAGCGCGGTATCTAGGTCTGCGGGTTCTAGGAGTAATATATAGAACACTAGATGTATCCTAGCATCCTTAGGTAAGCGTAGCTTATAGCTAGCCTTACCTCTCTATTCGTCGACTAAAAATAGTCCGATCTTTATATAATCTAATTTCTTTGTACCTCGTCTAGTCTTAAGATTTTTCGTAAGGAGGTATACCCTATCCCCCTCCTTAAGCTAAAGTGCCGTTTTTGAGTCCTTATAGCGTTGTCTGCTTAGGGTAGTCTAGGACTTAGTAATCGCTTGTTATATAGCGTCGTAGATATCTTTAAGATAGGTCGAAGATTTCAATGCTCGATCCGTCTATAGACCTACCTTAGCGTCTATAAAGAGGTTAGGGTCTTTCCCGAAGTTAGCGTAGAACGGTATAACGTTCGTAGTCTCGGAAGCGTTATTATTGATTGCGATCTATACTATAGGTAGGAGTGCTACCTAGTTATCTTATACGTAGTTAACGTAGTATCGCAAGTATGCTTCGAGTATCTAGTTACTTCGTTCGGTTTGTCTATTAGTTTGCGGGTAAAAGGCTATAGATAGCTTGTGTTTTATCCCTATTACTACGACTAGCGTCTTCTAGTAGTTAGATGTAAAGAGCTTGTCTCTATCTATAATAAAGATAGTCGGTATCCTATAATAGCGTATAAGTCTATTAAGCACTAAGCAACCTAATAGCTAGGCTATAATAGTCTCGCTATAAGGGATAAAGTAGGAGTACTTCGTTAATCGATCGACTATAACTAGTATCGAGTTATGCTCGTGTTTCGGGACTAGGTCTACTAACTTAGGTAGCTTAACTATAAAGTCTATCGTAACTTTATCCTAAGGTTATTATAGCGGTTCTCGAAATTCTAGATTACCGTACTTAGTATAGCGAGATACCTTGTTCTTATTGTAGTCGTCGTATTGTTTAATATACTCTAAGACCTTTTGTCTTATTATTAGGAACGCGAAGTTCCTCCGGATATGCTCCGTAGTTCGGGAGACTCTAGGATAACTAACCGTTAGTCTATTATAGTAGTCTCGAATATAGTCGTTTTCTTTCTCTAGCGGGACTCTATACTTCCCGTGTTCTACTAGGAATTCCTCGCCTAAGTCTCGTAGTATCCTTAACGTAGCATTAAACTCTTGTACCTTAGTACTTAAGCTACCGTCCTTGTTAACTATAAGGATCCGTTATAGTTTCGACTTATTTCCTTCTATATAGTCGCTTCGTCTACTTAGCGCGTTAGAGCGCCTATTGTCTTTGCTAGGAGTATATATAATGTCGAACTTGTATTGTCCGAGTAGCTCTAACTATCTGCACTATCGTCTCGATAAGTCCTTAGTTATAGTAAAGTATTGTAGGTTCTTGTAATTAGAGTAGATAGTAAGTCTAGTAGCTCCTTTATAGTATATTCTCTAATAGCGCAATACTGCAACGATTGCTAGTAGTTCCTTATCGTAGATCTCGTAGTTCTGTTCCGTAGGTAATATCTTCCTTAAGAAGTATGCGATAGGGTATCGGTTGCCGTTCTTCTCCTATATAAGGTAAGCCCCTATCGCGTAGTCGGAGGCGTTAGTTTCGATAATAACTTTCTTCTCGGGGTTAAAGATAGCTAGTATAGGTATAGATACACTTGCTTCTTTAAGTCTTTAAAAGGCTCTTTCCTAGTCCCTACCCTAATCGAACTTAACGTCTTTCTTCGTAAGTAAGGTAAGTAGTATAGCGATCTTCGAGTAGTCTTAAATAAACTTCCTATTATAGTTAGCGAGTCTAAGGAATGCTTAGACGTCTCTAAGTGTTTGTAGAGTCGGCTATTCTATAATAGATCGAATCTTCTCGGGATCTATACGAATACCGTTAACTCCTATAACGAATCCTAGGAAGTCGACTTCTTTCCTAAAGAACTTGTATTTCTCCGGTACGGTCTTAAATCCTGCGTTACCGAGTTATTCGAGTATATCTCCGACGTCCTTAGCGTATTGTCCGCGTATACCTTTAGTGAATATAAGTACGTCGTCTATATAGGCAATAGCGGTAACGTTAAGTATATCTCGTAAGGCGTCGTTAACGACCTCTTAATATATAGCTAGTATATTAGTAAGCCCTATAGGCATAACTAGGAACTTAAAGAGTCCGAAGCGTATCCTAAAGGCTATCTTCTATTCTTCTCCTACTACTATACGGATAGCATAGAATGCATCTCGAAGGTTAATTTTCGAGTACTAAGTTACCCCCGTAAGGTAGTTCTTTATTTCCTCGATGTTTAGCAACGGGTACCGGTTCTTCTCGGTAACTATATTAAGTTGTCTATAGTCGATAACTATCCGTAGTTTTCCTCCTTTCTTCGGAACAAACATTGCGGGTAAAGTAGCTAATAATTGCGACTTTCTAATCTATCCTTTAGCTAGTTTATCGTCTAAATATTTGCGTTGTTCTTCTAGCTCCTTTTGGGATAGCGCGTAGAGTAGTCCCTATAGTAGATCCTTACTAGGCTAGAGTCTAATTACATGATCCTATAGTCGATGCTTAGGTAAGGCTTTAAGCCCTATCTCTTCCTAAAAGAGGCGCTTCTACTTCGTGAATTCTTTAGGGATATCGGGAGGTACGTTACTTCCTCTATTAGTTCTAACTTGTTAATCTAGTAGGACCTTACTAGTATCTATCGAACCCGA